>RJWM01004794.1:0-56037 GCA_004363535.1 Dasyprocta punctata
CTTCTTGATGATTTGCTGCATTCTGTTTGCTTGTATCTTATTGAGGGGTTTTGTTTCTATGTTCACTAGGGAGATTAGCCTGTAGTTCTCTGTTTTGTTTGGATGCATACTTCTCTGGTTTTGGTATCAAGGTAATACTTGCTTCTAGGAATGAATTGGGGAGTACTGCTTCCTTTTCAGTTTCATTAAATAATTTGAGAAGTAGCAGCATTGAATCTTTAAATTTCTCCTACAGTTCAGCAGTGAGTATCTCAGGGCTTGGGCTTTTCTTTGTTGGGAGGTTTTTAATTCTGTCTTCAATTTCACTGACTGGTAATGGTTTATTTAGAATTTTTAAATCTTCTTGATTCAGCTTTGGTGATTGATATACACTAGAAATCAGTTCATTTCTTCTGCTTTGCATTTTATTAGAATACAGGTTCTTGAAGTAGGTGTTAATGATCTTTATTTCTGCAGGATCTGTTGTGATTTCAACCTTTTTATTCCTAATTGCATAGATCTGAGTCTTTTCTTTTTTTATAAGGTTGCCAAGAGTTTTTCAGTTTTATTTAATCTTTCAAAAAACCAGCTCTTTGATCCATTGATTTTTTGTATTGTTTTATTAGTCCCACTTCCATTAATTTCTGTACTGATCTTTATAATTTCCTCCCTTATGCAGTTTTTGGGCTTGACTTGCTCTTCTTTTTCTAGCAGCTTGATATTCAACATTAGGTTGTTCATTTGAGCTCTCTCTGTTTTTCTGCTGCAAATTCACTGCTATAAATTTTCCTTGTAGGACTGCTTACATTGTGTCCCATAAGTTCTGGTATGTTGTTTTGGTATTTTCATTTAATTGTGGAAATATTTCATCTGTGACTCATTGGCTGTTCAGTAGGATGTTATTAAATTTCCATATATATATGAAGTTTTTGTGGTTTCTTTTGTTATTGATTTCCAACTTCTTTTCACTATGGTCTGAAAATATGTATGGTATAATTTCATTCCTTTGTATTTACTTAAGCATATTCTTTCTTTCTTTTAGTATGTGGGTGACTATTTTGGAGAACATCCCACATGCAGCTGAGAAGAATGTGAATTCTGTTGTTGTAACGTGGAACACTCTGTGGACCTCTACTAAGGTCCACTGGTTCAAAACTTTCGTTCAGCTCTAATATTTCTTTGTTGCTTTTTTTGTCTAATTGATCTCTCTGTGACGTGGCTTTGTAAAGATAAATTAAACTTGTCTTTACATTATGTATTTGCATAAGTAAAAAAAAGAGAAAGAGAATCTATATTATTTAAATCTTCAATTATTTTATTCTTCATTTGCATTCATCTTATTATAAATGTTTACTTCGCTACCTGAACATTTCTATAAGACTATAATCTAAATATTAAAGAATTAAGGATCAAGCAAATGGTGAGATTCTTCTCTGATGAGTTTAATAATTGTGTTTGCTGCCCCCCACTGGACCTAAGTTAAGTCCTGATGAAAAGGAAGGAACTTACCACCACAATAAAAAGCATTTTGAATATTTTCTTGTTGTCTCACATTTGAATACAGAATAAAAATAAACACAGATATATTATTAAGAAAAAAAGTAGCAACTAGGACCAATTCTGTTGTCTATCCCTCTATTTTTCATAGTAGAGAGAAATTCAGAAGTTATAGTTATTAATTAGATTGATTTTTAATATAACCCTGAAAATATTTACAGTGTAATATTTGGCTTTTCTGACACAAGCCTGGTGATTTAATTCACCTGTCAAATGTGTGTTTATTTAAAATAATGTGAGTGTGTATGCATATCTGTCTTTTTGCCCTTGTCCGAACTGCACCCGGTCTGCAAAAATGTTATTGCTGCTTGCTTCAACCTTGCCTGCCTCAGTGGTCTCAGTTGTGCCCTGGTTTAGCCTGACGTCTGGTGCCTTGTGTGAGGAGGGTATCGAGGTCCCCTGCCTTAAGGGTCCAGCCTCGCCTCCTCCAACCCCGCCTGGGTGCACTGAGACAGCTACTGACATTAGACCTCCAGCCATTCCCTCACCTCAACTTGCTGCTGGTTTTGATCCTCCTTCAGGTCGGGTAGGTGACAGTGACATTTTATCTTCTCTGCTGTTGCTCCTTGCTTCCTTTTCCACCCTTGCTGATCCTCAGGACCCAGGAAACCCCAGGCTGGGAGCAGGGCTCCATGACAGCTGCCCAATCTCAGAGACATCTGGTTTGGTTGCCCCATCTACTCTACTGTGCTCGGCCTCAAGAAAGTGACAAGTGACGTTCCCTCTTTTACTTTAGTGGTCCCCATTTGACTGTGATCTTGAGTCATCATGAGTAACTTACTTCCTTTCATTCCTGTCGCCTCCCCACTGATTTGTGTTCTAAAAGCCCTCGAGCCTCTCCATCTTACTCCAGACCTGAAAACAAAACACCTCATTTTTCCCCGTAACACTGCCTGGCCAGACTATAAACTGGGCAGTCAGTCCCAATGACCAATTAACAGGACATTTGATTTTTCAATCATCCAGGATCTTGACAATTATTGTTGCAGGCTGGGTAAGTAGTCTAATGTCCTATATGCTCAGGCGTTTTTGCTCTCCACCAATTGCCCTCACTGTGTGCCTCCTGTGACTTCACTGAGCTTCTATTCCTCTGCACACCTCCTCCCGTCCCCTCTTTGGATCCCCCAGACTGTGACTCAGCCTTCACTGCTGAACCCTCTTCTCTGGCCCTACCACCTTGCCCACCTCTACCTGTTGGTCTCGGAGCCCTTCCAGCTGCGAGGGCAACACCTGTAAATCCCCCACCTTCTCCCTGACCACCCCCGACCCCTCCATTTTCCCTTCAACAACAACCTCCAAGTCTCAATATTTCTACTCCCTCTCATATGTGATCTGGACTCCCCCACTCCCAGTTTGCCCTTGGCAAGGCTGCTGGAGCTGAAGGCATTGTCCAAGTCCATGTTCCTTTTCCTCTCACAGACCTCTCTCAAATCAATCACTGCCTTGATTCCTTCCTTTGAGATTCTTGCACCTACATCCAAGAGTTTCAATACCTAACCTGGACCTATGACCTCACTTGGGATGATACTACTGTCTTAACCTCCACTCTCTCTTCCAAGGGGCAAGAGCAAGTCTATACTGTGGCTCAGTCTTGTGCTAAGGACCATTGCCATGCTGAGCCCCTCTTGCCAGATGGCACCACGGCTGTCCCTCAAGCCAGAACCCAATGGGACTTTAATGACAAAGACAAACAAGTCCTCCATCCATCAACAAGTGCACAAGATGATCTGATCACTTGCCTATTTGAGGGACTAAAAAAGCAGCACATAAATTGGTTAATTATGACAAACTCAAAGAGGTTACCCAAACTAAAGACAAAGATCCAGCTCAGTTTATGTCCCAACTGGTGGCTGCCCTCAAAAAATGTTAACCTTAGCCCAGAAAGCCAAGAGGGACAATTGATTCTCAAAATCCATTTCATCACCCTATCAGCCTCTGTTGCCACCCATCAAGCCCCTCTTTCATATCTCTCAAGGACAACCACCCCTACCCAGCACAGCACCAATATCCCCTTCCTGACTCAGTCCTCCAGGGTCTAAAACCTACTGTCACCCGCCTTCTCACTCATGGTCTCCTCATTCCTATTAACTGCCCCTTTAACGCCTCCATCCTTGCTGTTGAAAAGTCAGACAGATTGTTCTTATCACCTGGTCCAAGACCTATGAGCCATCAACCAGACTGTACTCCCCATCCATCCCATCATCTCCAATCCCCACACTTCCATGTTGTCCATACCCCCTTCTACTACCCACTATACCATTTCGGATCTAAAAGACCCTTTCTTTATCATACCTTTGTACCCTAAGTCACAGTCACTTTTCGCCGTCACATGGACAGACCCTGACATACACCAATCACCCCAACTCACCTAGTCAGTTCTCCCTCAAGGCTTCTGTGACAGCCCCCACCGCTCTAGCCAGGCCTTAACTGATGACCTCATTTGCTCTCATCCTCCTGCCTCCCCAGCTTGGCCTCCCCACCTCCATCCAATCCGATAATGGGTCTGCCTTCACAGCTCAAATTACCCTAGAAATTTCCAAATCCCTGAGAATACACTGGAAGCTTCACATTCACTATAGGCCCTAATCCTCAGGAAAAGTAGAAAAAGCCAATAACGTAATCAAGGTACAACTAACCAAACTCTCCCTACAGCTACGCAAAGACTGGGTATCCCTGCTCCCTATTGCCCTTCTGAGGCCCATGGCATTCCCCCACAAACCTACAGGTTATAGCCCCTCTGAGCTCCTATATGGTTGTTCTTTCCTTTAGGGCCCTTGCCGTGCCCCCAAGTTCAGCCCCATAGGAGACTTACTTCCCCACCCTCCAACTAGTCCAAGAGGAAATCCAGAAGGCAGCCAACCTAGCTCTGCCCTCTCCTAATGTCCAGCCTTAGGAAGATGACCTGGCTGCAAATCAGTTCTGATTAGAGACCTATTCCCCACATCCTTCAAACCTAAATGGACAGGCCTTACACTGTCATCCATAGCACCCCAACAGCAGCCTGCCTTCTGGACTGCCACACTGGCTTCCCTGTTCCAGCCTGAAACTACCCATTCCAGAGGAGATCCAGCATCCCACAAGAGAGCCCCACTGGAAATCACCAGCATCTCCCCTGCCTTCCTTCGCCTCCCCCACATCCCTGAGGAAGAGATGTCATGCCTTATTTGCCATTTCACCAATGCTCTGAGACAAATCTTCACTTATCTTCCCCAGTCCCATCCTCTCAGGTCCCTTCTTCCCTGGACATAAACTCTTTTTCCTCACCCCTAATGGATACTCCTGAATCTGTGCTCCCCTGGATTGACAGCTCATCACCTGAGGACCCTCTCTATCTCTGTCCCTAATTGAAGTCCACCTCTTCACCTCCTCCTAGCCCCGTGCCTAGCTGAAGACCTCTAGCCCTTCATGTATCTTTTAGCCTTCGGTCTTCTGGCCATCATCTGACTCAATAGGACCTAAGTTTCTCCACAACAACACACACCAAACTCCCAACCCACACGAAGATTCACTATTTTCTTATGAGAAATCTGTAGTTACCTGTAGTGGTTTCATCCCCAATGTAACTCCTTATAATCCCTTCTCCTCTCAGTTGAGGATCTAGCCTTTCAAGAAACTCTCTGTGATTTCTCCCCAGAATAAATCCACCTTTATACCTTGCTACTTATCCTCTGTCTAGCATCATAAAACTGTGAAACAACCTCATGTATTACCACCTTCCTTTCTTTCATACAAGCATACCATTAGCTCTTCTGTTTGAAGTCGCCCTAATTCAAGTTGCCCTAGCCCTCACCCACAATCTTTCTTCTCTTTGTGGTGGCAATACTCTTCCCTCTGTGTCCCCTCAGCCATTTCCTGGACTGGTACTAGGAATCCCATGGCTTCTCACCGTATCAACACCCTCTTACTTGTCTCCATCCTCATCCTAACTGGTCTCCCTTCCCTGATAACTCCCTCTGAGGCGCTCTATTGGCTCAATTCAAATGTTCCCAATTACTTTTACAGTAACTTACAACTAACTCACTCCCTGAAAAATGCATCTAATCCCTCCATGACTGGACACAACTTCATCTGCATCTCTATGTCTGCAGCAGCCTATGAGGTCATTCTAGTTCCCCTCAAAACCTAGGTCCTCACCAACTCTTCTTGGTACTCCATCTACTACAAAAGAGATCCTGCTGGGGAGCACTGCAAACAATCTGAGGTGCTCCCTCTTTCTACCCCTGCCACTTCCCAACCTAAACTCACGCTAAGGTCCATGTCCTCAAATGTCCAAGTTTTTCCCAGGCCATGATTTGCATTTCCTGGGAGGGTTCCCCAGGAATTCCCCCGGACACCTACCTTCTTCTAGTTGCAACTTCTCCCTTAACCTCCACAAGCCCCAAGATTACCAGAGCTACAACACTCCCCCAGTAAGAGGCATTTCCAGAATCACCCACATGTGATTCCCACAATCACATGACAGGATTCCCAAAAGTAGACATCTCTAAACTTCTTGACAAATGGTCACATTTTTGCAAGGTCACACAACCCCATACATCACAATTGGAATGTGATCCCCACAGGCTACAACAGGGGCAATAGAATTGGTCCAAACAGATTGGGCTTCTACCCTAGTTACATGGCTTCACTTACCCAACCTCTGCAATTCCAGTGAATGGATATTAGGAGATACCAAGAGGTTCCTCTTACACTGGGAAAACAAAATCAAGGGTGCCACACAAAAAACACACCCAGGAAAAGCACTCCCCCCTCACAGGATCAGCCCTGGCTATCACTATAGGTATCTGGGAAAAGGACTCAAAACATCCCACCATCAAACACATCCTGGATATACACAACCACTTCTGTCTGACTACTCGGGGATATCCTGGCTCTGCAGGGCCACCAACTATCTCTGACATCCTTCAAATAGGATTGGAAAATGTACACTCATATTTCTGATCCCCAAAATAGACATAATCAACAGGACAAAACCCATGCCAGACAACACCCCAGAGTCCCAAAGTTCATACCTTTGGTAGTGGCCCTGGGAGTCTCCACAGGAATAGCAATTGGAATAGCAGGGATTGCCCTCTCTGCCACTCCCCTTCAACAACTTTCAGAGGAAATATCAGAGGGGCTCAGTAAGATCTCGGACATGGTTATGAACCTACAAAAGGTGGTAGAATCCTTTGCCGGAGGAACCCTCAAGAACCGCTGCATCTTAGACTTGCTCTCCGTAGTAAAGGGAGGCACCTGCACCTTCCTTGGAGAGGACTGCTGCTTCTGTGTTAACAGATCGGGCTTCATCCACCAGGACAGTCCAAAGTCTTTGAGAACAGCCTGCCAGGCTCAGAAAATAGGAGAAGGGTGACTTGTCCTCAGAGTAGGGAGGAAGCTTCTTCCAGACCAAGTGGATGTCATGGCTTCTCTCCATCCTAGGGTCCCTACTTCCAATCTTCTTTCTGTTACTGATCAGATCCTGCCTGATAAGATGCCTAACAGATTTCGTCCAAGGACAAGTCCACTCTACGGCAGCCAGACAACTCCTCCTGACGGTCCGCTACACCACTGTCTCCTAAGAACCCCAAGCTGATCCGTGATCTGACCCTGGCCACCACAGACACCAGCAGAGATGACAACCCTGCCAACGTCCCTGTACTTGTATTTTTTTTTTTTTTTTACTTTAGGTTGCCTGCACAGTCCCTCAGTCACTCCTAAAGAAGCCTTGAGAAATGGAGACCCTTGTCCTTCTGCCCTGTACTATACCACAACAGACAAGGATGTTAGGTCCCCAGGCCGGGCCTCTGCCCAAACAGAATAGAAAAACCTCTCCATACTTCACAAGGTGCCTGCAAGCAGCCCTTTGCACTTCGGGTTCCTGGTACAGGGAGCCAACAGAGGACAACCTGTACCCTTTGCTTGGTGCCAAAAACCACCAATGATAACCTGCACCCACCCCAACATCCCTCTCTCTTGGAAAGCCCTGAAATTTTTACCTCTGTCAGCAAGATCTCCCTCTCAGTAAAACTTCCCCTTCCTCTACCGAACTCCCTTATAAAATATGCCCTCTCCCTTGCTCTGAGCTCACAGTCTCTTCACCCTTGTCCAGGTCACACTTGGCATGCAATAAAGTTACTGCTGCTTGCTTCAACGTTGCCTGCCTCAGTGGTCTCAGTCATGCTTCGGTTTAGCCTAACAGCTTCAGTGTATAATCGCTGGCTCTGAAGCAGGGCAGCATGGCAGAGGGGCAACAGTTCATGGTGGTGGAAGACAGCAAAAGCACCAAGAACAAAAGGATGGGAGAGCAAATCTCTTCTCCTCCCTTATAGTGTATGCAGGTTACTCATACAGGTGTAGCACTAATGCCATCTCCATGCCCTCTTCTCACACAAGCACAGGATGTTTACAAAATAGGAACTCTGGCCCCAAGCTGAGTCACATAGTTAAACTTCTAAACTGCTGAAATTGACAGGATGAGTCAGCCATTACAACATCCTAGGGCATAAAAAGCTGCCCCCTCGGGCATGTTCTTTACACCCCAGGATGTAGAACTGCTGAGTCACTTAGTTAAGTTTCTGAACTTCTTAAGTTGAGGCAATGTATCAGTCATTACAAAGATAGTATTATGTTATTGGCATTGTATGTATGAGCATGTATCTTGCTACTAACCTGATTCTTTCTTAAGTCTTAGTTTTAATGCTAATAAATGAATTGTCTATAAAATGGTCATCACATTTCGGGAAGCATATTACGTACTATGTAGTCAAAGTTATAACTTTCTTTCCTAATGAAGGTTAGACCATGGCTGGGACACAGGAATGATCACTATGTCATTGTTCTACATAGTCTGGGAGAAGATAGAAAAGAAGTTAAAATATCTTGTAGGTGGGAGTCATAGTAGCCACTGAGGTCTTTCTAAGAAATTGGGCAAAGTGAATCCTGTTGATATAAAGGATAGTGATCATTTTCATTGGCAAGTAATTCAACTAGATCTCAGGTAGACAAATTCAAACTGGCTTCGGTGCTGAAAAAGTGTTGAAGAGTGGCAGCTTATAGACAAGGCTGGGGTGTTATGCTATATACACAAAAAGATGCAATTACATTTTTAAATGGAAAGAAAAGAGGTGTGAGCATTTGAGTACAATTGGGAAAATAAAAGAAAATTGCCATTTGTTACTGAACCTAAGGCATAAAGAAGAGTAAAGGTGAGTGCTATAATTTTGGACTGAGCCATGGAGCAAATGAGTTTTGATGCTTTGTTCATATCTTTTTGTATCTTTTCACATTTTTAATACCGGATGCCAAATAGTCAGCACCTGTCTCTTCGCAGAGAATTACCCTCAGGCTGTGAAATCTTTGCCCAGACACTCTTGGATAGCCAGATTCCCTGGGAATTTCCACTTGTCCTGAGGTGGCACTTGTCAAATGACTGACAGCCATAGCAGGAAACATCATTCTAGCTCCCTAGTACCTGAGAAGGTCAAGTCAAGAGCTCAACATTGTGCTGGTTGTAGAACTTCCCTGCAAGATAAAAACAACAAATTTCTTTATTATATTTCAGTTGATATTCTTTATTATATTTCAATTGCTATTTCAGCTCTCCTTAGCCTCAATTCATTTCTGGGACTTGATTTTCTGGTACTTGAAAAGTGTTCTTAATAAAATATATTTTCACACACTCTTGTTTCAGGATCTGCTTCTACCAAACTTGAACATTTTGTTTGTTAGTTTGTTTAATTATATCAGTTACCTAAAGATTATTAGAGATGAAAAGTCATCATTTGAATATTGGATATGGATAGCAGAAAACATCTGTTTAAAGTTTTATGGGTGTTAAAAAAATGGATATTATTTGAGACCTTTAGCATCTCCTGTCCTATACTATACTGTGCATTCGTGTTTGTTAAAGTCTTTCAGAATTTAACTCATTTAACACCTACAATGTGAGAAAAATGTGAGGACAGATGATGGTAGCACATGAGCAGACCCTTACATTAAACGCAGGCATGAAATTTGCATTCTGGCCTATTTCCAGTGCATTTTTTTCTCATTGTGACTTCTACTTCTTTTGTTACTTGAGATTTAGTTTCCTGATTAAACCTTACATTAATTGATTTGCCTAATCTTTTATTTACCTTTGTGTTCATCATTAATAAATAACTTTTATCATCTGTAAAGTGCCAGGTACTTGTAGTAATCACTGGGAAAAAGTCATGCCCTGAAGAATTACTTTTCTATGTGTAAAGTAAGTGTGATGTGCAATAACTAAGAAGCATATGATCTTATCAATTAATAGAAAAATGAATAATTTCTCATATTGTGGCATGGGATATTAACAGTTTGCACATAATACTAATTTTAAAATGTAAAGCATGACTGAAGGTACATTAAGCAGACATATTTTACACATGCAAAATGATCTAAATGCTAAAATGAAGGAATCAACCAATTAAAATCTTAGTGGCTTTTAATAAACAGATTGAAGGGTATACTCTAAAACTTCTCATGTAAGTCAACCAGGATATCATGAGAAGGATATTAATGACTACCTATACTTTATTGATGTCATTTCAAAGTCTGAATAAGAATAACTGTTTTTTCCATTATGTTTAGTGCTACTCCAACAGAATCTTCAACATTTTCCGGAATGTAATTTTCATGAGAAACTTTCTATTAAATGTTCATTTAATTGAATAATTACATTTAAATTAATCAAAATCCCATTCAGAGAAAATAAAATCTATTATCCTCAAATGACACATGAAATAATATTCAAATAGCCTATGGAGACTAGGTCACAACAATTCTCAGTAATGTATACTATCTTACAGCACTGTTTTCCTAATAAATTCAATCTGTGACTGAATACAGTACTCACAAAAAGAAAAACAATACAGTGTATGGGCCGTCTGCCTATTTCATATTTTATTGTAAATGAAAGGAAGAAGGGACCAGACTTAACACCCTTTGTCCTCTGTCTATGAAAGCCTTGGCACTAGGAGTCAAAGATGCTATTACTGGGTATCTCAGGTAATTCTTAAAACATCGTGTCTTTATATAGCTTTTAAAACTATTTATTTGTGTTGATACATTTTATTTTCATACACATTAATAGGCAAACACTGAAACTTGATACAAATCTTCCAAGTTTGCAAGGTATTTTCACCATCATTATTGTGTCAGTATTAGACATGGGTGCCTGGATATCTTGGAAAGATTTTGGAAGGAGTAAAGAATTTGCCCAGATGTGAAAATATCTTTCAAAAAGTGTGTGTGCATTTAAAGAAATCCTAATAACAAAAATATGGACATCTTGTCACACTGAAGATTGTAATTCCTACTAAAATATAAGACTAATTCTCAATCAATGAAAAATAGGGAAAAAAGGAGCAAAGAATAGAAAATTCATAGGATAGTGATAAAATGGAACGTTTCTTAATAATTTTGTTCATTTGTCTTAGTATCTACAGACATTAGATTTTTAACAACTTGTCGCTGCATTCCAATTTTGGATAAGAACCAAACATTGATTTCAGAACTTCCATTACAGCTGACTAAAAGTCATGTAGTTGCTGAAGGCAAAGAAAGCATCTTTGTTCCTGTTCTTGTACAAAGCAACAAGTCTTGCTGTCCTAATATCATGTAAACAAAGAGGAACAAAGACTCTTGCAGAAAAAGCTAAGTCTATCAAGAGAAATACATATTATTTGTACGTGACAGGGCCTCTGCAAGGTTCTATTTGGTCTTGTATTCCATATAGAACCTTAGCCAAATATATTCTGTGAATCAATATGTTTGGTCATGGTTTTAGTAAATGATATACTTCTTTATTTTTTGACCTTGAAATTATCTGACATTACATTTTTACTTTGAAACTTTTATGTAGTTGTCCCTTGACAGCAATGCATGATTGGTTCTAAAGCTATGAACAAATACCAAATTCATGTATATTTAATCCCTTACCAAAAATGACATGTAAATTTCATAAAAGCTATGCTCATACTTTTGCATTTTTAAATCAGCTGTAGAGTACTTAAGATACTTCCAACAATGAAAATGCTACACAGCAGTTTTTATATACCACATTGCTTGGAAATGATGACAATGAATGAAAGTCTATACCTGTTCAATATAGAAACAATTATTTAGAAAGACATCTTGGACCAATGATAAATCAAATCTTTGGTTACAAAACACACCAATGAAGAGGGCTGATTGCACATGTTATTTCTACAACTATAGAAGAGAGGATGGAATATTTAATACTTACTTTCATCTTTGTGCAGATGATAGTCTTTAGCATTCTCAGACAAAAGTGATTCAAAACAAGCTCAGAAAAAAATGCTACTTATTGAAAGTAGACCATTCAATTCAAATAATGCAAAGTTTTGTAAAAAGGATACACCTTTTGGGTAAGTAGAAAATGTGTCTCAAAGAACAAAATGCATAATTTTTTATTTGACAACTGGCTTAATTTGTCTCAGGTTTGTAAAGGGAAGCTGTTTCTATAATATTGACAGATATCCATTGATTTGTTGTTGAGTTGGCTAAATAATTTTTATGTTGGAAAACCACATGTTCAAAGATTATTCATGAAAAAGAAATATAACAGTGACTAATTTTGTTCAAGAAGGACTGGAACGTTTCATTTTCCTAGGTCTGCCTCCCAGAATGCTAGGATTACAGGCATGCAGCATCACACACATTTACTGTTTCTTTTAAATGACATTACTTGGCAAGATCTGCAATAATGGAGGGGGATTGATTGAACATGTAGGCACAGAACTAACGAAATGTGCATGGTAACCAAAACTCACAATATGGTCAGTTAATAGTAGAACAGGCAAAATCATGTAAAATCCTGTTGGTGTAACATGAAGCACCACTTATCCACCTATAATTTGTGAAAGTAGATTCCACTAGACTACCAAGACCACTAATGACTTTATGCAAATTTGATTTGGGGAGAAACAGCAGGAATTTCTACAAAGCAGGTCTACAGAAGTTATTTTTTGTTTGCTCAGCATGTTAGTTTGAAATGGCGCCATAGAAAATTATAATCCTCTAGGTGACTTACCCAAAAGAAATGTGTCTCGTCACAGTTTTGGAGGGTAGAAGGTCAAGATCCAGGTTTTGTCACGGCTGGTTCTATTCTAAGGACTCTCTCCTAGTTTGGAAATGTGTGTGTTCTGTCTGTGCCATATGTGATTTTCTTTGTGTCTGTGTCTGTGTCTGTGTCCTTATGTCTTCTTGTAAAGACACAAGTCACATAGAGTAATGGCACACTATGATTACCTTATTCAATCTAAGTTATCCATAAAGACACTATCTCTATATGAAGTTCTATTAGGACTTCGTGAAGTTTAACACTGCAGCTTATGAAATCTGAGAGGACAAAATTTAGTAAGCATCAGGCTGGTTATCATTTTATAAAATATTCAAAAGGATAACAATATTTATAAAACTAATCTAAATTTTAATTGTCAAATTTCATGCTGAAAGTTTTAATACTATCACAAAATAAATAATATTTGAATCAATAATTAAAATGTATTTTGATAACTGTAAGATTTGTATTAAGATGTATTATTCTTACATGAATCGGCATAGGTTTATTTCTTTATGAAATATCTGTGCCTTTTTTCCCCCAACAAAATACATGATAAACATTTTATTTCAATACCACATTTGATTTGAGAATCTTGTTTCTGTTTTGTTAATGTCACAGTTATACAAATGTAAGACTCATTGTAAACATTTCCCTACCTAATGTGTTCACTTAGTGAAGTATATTTACATTTATATTTAGCTAGTATGTATTTTTGAGGTTGCTTTGTTTAACTATTGTACTTTGATTTTAAAATAAAAACTTTAAATTGAACTAAATGCAACACATTCTTGTGATTTAAAATTTTAACATCTGAAAAAATTCAATGAAATTTTCTAAATATTATTGTTCACCATATTGAAATACTAAATCTAACAAAAATTGGTCTCTCCTTTTGTCACAGGAATATTTTTCATTTTTAAATATCAAACCTCTTTAACTCAACAGTGACCACCACTTAGTATGTTATTACATAATGCCTAAATGTCTACATTGAAATTAATCTACATATAACGTATGGAAATGCATTTAAATTTTATTTTTATCATTTTTTCTTCAAAATCTAGCTCTTTGTGCAACCAGCATATATATGGAAATAGAAACATAGCATGGACATCACTCTGGAAGTCCCTTTGCAATCATTACCCTTTTCAGTAACTGTTCAAATCAATCAATTATTACTTATACCTGGTTTTGAATAAAATATAAATAAACTCACAGGCTTTAAGTTATTTTGTTTTTATTTTTAAATTAAATGCTATTCGATTAGCATTTTCTTTTTTCTATAAATTCAGTTCAGTATTTTTTTTTTGTTCAGTCTGTAATGTACTTAAGCATTTAATCACATCTTTTTTTGACAGATGTATAAGCTATTTCCTAGTAGCAGAAGTATGAAACCTTATTCATAACGTCAAATTTAGTAAATAATATCAAACAATTTGTCCAACTGGGTATGCTAGCTTATGGACTTGAAGGGGGTCAGAGGTTTCCAGGCATTTCATATTTGGCAAAAATTGGAGGTGCCTTTTTATTCTATTTTTTTCTTTCTAATCGATCTACTAGGTGAGCACATAGATTTATCTCATTGAAAGTATAATTTGAATTCTGTATACTCACAATTAACTACCTAAAAAGGAAATCAAGGACATAAGTAACATTTTAGACAGACTTAACTAAGAGACACTGATAGAATATTGTATCAAGAGCAACAGAGCACATATTCTTCTCAGAAACAAGAAACACTCTCAAGAATATATTTTAGAACAAAAAGAAGTCTTAAACATTTTAAGATAATTAAAACAGTGTCAATTATTTTTCTGATCACAACAGCATGCAAGTAGAAGTCAGTGATTAGGAATTTCAGAGACTACACAAATACATGTAAATAAAAAACTTTCAAGTAAATATCCAATAGAGCAAAGAAAAAATTAACAGGAAAATTTAAAAATTTCTTGTAATGAAGTATATTGGACATATGACATATTAATAACATATAGAATAAACCAAAGGCACTTCCAAAGTAGAAGTTTATAGGAATAAATGTATAATCAAAAAACCTAAATATATCAAACAAATAATCCAATTGTATATATATATATATATATATATATATATATATATACATATATATACATATATATATATACACATATGTATATGAACTAAAATAGGAAGAACAGATGAAGTCCAAAGTTAATTGAAGGGACAAAATAGAAAAAATAAGAAAAATATTAATAAAATATAAACTGCAAGATCATTAGAAAATTAAGAGGCTATTTTTTATTTCTCCAGTACTGAGACCTGAACCCAGGGACACTTTATTACTGAGTGATATTCACAGCTCTTTTTTAACTTTTATTTTGAGACAGGATCTCACCAGATTACTCAATCTGGCCTCGAACTTGCCACCTTAATACCCAGACTCTGTAGTATCTGTAATTATTAGTGTATCATCATACCTGAAAAGAGCTCTTTTTAGAAAAGAAAATGAAGTTCACTGTTTTCTAGATTGACTAAAAAAATCAGAGAAGACTCACAAAATATGATCCAAAATGAAACAGGAGACATTAGATGTGATGCTACAGAATTCAAAGAATGAACAATTACCCACCAACAAATTGAATAACTTAAATGAAGTAAGTTCCTGTATAAGTACAGTCTAACAATAATGAATTATGAAGAAATAGGACATCTAAACAGACAAATAATTAGCAGGGAGATGAGATATATAATAAAAATGTCCTAACAAAGTAAAGACCTAATGAAAAATACAAATTATAGAAATCAGAGTCTAATGGATTCATTAATTAGTTCTGTCATTTAAAATCTAACACCACATATTCTTATACCCTTCCAAAATAACAATCATTCAACAAGATCAAGTCAAATTTATTCCCTTTTTTGAGTGGTGAACAGCACAGCAATGTGACTTATCTTGGGCCCCAGTTCCAAACTGGTTGTGATAATAATAGAAAAAACACCTTCCAGGCACCTGGACGGATCCTGGTCCAACTCCACCATCATTCGTCTGTGCAGTGTAGAAGAATTTCAGGGAGAGGAGTCGGGGGATGGCTGCAGACGGGCACTCACTCTGAAGGTCATTGTCCTCCCTCCGCTCCCGCTGGAATGCCAGTTTCTCAATGAGGGTTGAGCCCACAACCCATGAAAAGAGCAGCAAACACAATCTTGGTGCACAAGCATAGAGCCCAGTGGAGGCCTAGAGACGTAGCTACCCTGCCAAATGTTACAAACGTTCAAAGGAGCAAGCAGGGGGTGGCCACAGTAGGACCATTGCAGAGGGCGCGGCGCACAGGCAGGTGGAGTGCAGCATTCTGCCTCTCTGGTTTTGGGCATAGGAAGATGCTTGAGCAGAGCAGTTAGGACCCGTAAGAACTAGGGGAGAGAGACCACCTGAACCGACTAGGAAATACCCTCTCTAACACTAGGAGGCTACTGAGATCTCAGAGGACTATGCAAGTTGGGTAAAGGGAATCTGAAGTTCCACAGACACTGTGAGGAGAACCCAGGGGAGACGTCGGAATGTTTGCAACTGGCGGAGAACAGTGAGCTGAAACTCACTGGAGGGAGGGGAGCAAATGCTCTATCACGGTTGATGAGAAAAAAAATACAAAGTCTGTAACTTAGTGGGTTAAAGACAGCAAGACTAGAATTGGGCCGTGTGGGCTCTGTCCCTAACGCTCCCTACAGCCAGTTTCAAAACAAACTACCACATGTTCGCACTTTTCAAAGTCTCTCATTCCCCAAGCTATGTGTCTGTGTGTATGTGGGGGGCACTAATGTGTGTGTAACTGTGCATGTTTATGGGTAAAGGTTATTATTTCTTTAGTGATTGACATAGATGTGTTGGGTTTTTCCTCACCAGCAGTGGCTTCTTGAGTCCTCCAAACGTTGGATTTCTGCAAGTGGAGTTATAAAATTGTTTCCAGTGACCATAAAGCCTCTGATATTTTATGCTTATATTTCCTTCTTTTTTCTTCTTTCTCTCTATGTCTTCACATAACCTCTCAAACCTCTTCTCCCTCCCCCATCTCATCTGGGCAAAAAAAAGCAAAAAATAAAAAACAACATCACATTTTTTGTTTTCTCTCTTCTGATTTTATGCAAACTTATTTTATTTTATTACATTATATCGCTTTTTCCCTTTTTCTTCTGTTTCTCAGTCATTATCATTAGCCCTTCCTGTGACTTCACGGGTTATTACAAGAACTGAATATTTTAGAATCAGTTTTAAATTAAGTGGTGATGTAGGAATGGGTATGCAGATATTATTATTACTGGTAATTGTTCTTTCCTTACAAGCGATGGATAGAGACTAAGCCCAATACTTACTCATATTCAAACCAAGGTACATCACAGGGAGAAGCCCAGTTACTAAAGATATCTCTATTGTAGTGGAATATGTTTCTGTCCTAACTGATCTATAAAGTCTAACATTAAAACAAAACAAAAAAAGTAAGAAAACAAGGCAACACGATGCCCCCCAAAATGCATAATTCGCCCAAGGCTGAACTCTCAGCATCAAGTAAAGGAAACAATTCACCAGGGAGCAATAGCAGTTGTAAATATAGGCACCAAGTAATATATAGAATGGGAAAAATTATCAGCAGGTACTCTTTTATTAGAGGACTAATATATAGAATATATGAAAAACTAAAGAAAAAAAGTTAGATTCCCCCCCAAACAAGCAAACCATTCAAAAGTGGGAGAAGAAATGAAGGGACTTCTCAAAAGAAGAAGTACAATGGCCAATGACTATAAAAAAATCTTTAGGCATCTTTTGCTGTTAGGGTAAAGAAAATAAAAATAATTTGAGGTTTTATCTTTTCAGAATGAGTATCTTCAAGAACGTAAGATTAAATAAGTGCTGGTGAGGTTATGTGAAAAACAAACATTTCAGGACAACCTCTGTGGAAATCAGCATGGAGATAGCTCAAAAAAACTAAAATATAAATTCCATTTGATCAAGCCAAAGCTCTTCTGGGTATTTTCCTGAAAGAGATAAAATCATCATACAATAGTGTTACACGCATACTTGTGTTTATAGCAGCACAGTTTACAGCTAAATATGGGAATGACTTAGGTGCCCAGCAATAGATAAATAGATAAACAACATATGGTATGAATATACAATGGAGCATTACACAGTCATAAATAAGGATAAATTTGAGTCAGTTTTAGAGAAATGGATGCATTCTGAGATTGCAATGTCAAGTGAAACAAGTGAGAACCATACAATTAAATATCACATGATTTTTCCTATGGGAGCAATCCAAAATGCAAATAAATCAAAAAATAAAATAACCATGATGAGAAACAACAAGGTAGATTTTTTGGAGAGAGGTAGGGGTAGGGGAAGGGTGGGAGAGGAAAGGAGATCAACAATGAACAAAATACAGAGATACCGATAGAAATAAAGAAGATAGAGACAGGGAAATAGCGATAGAGACAGAGATAGAGATACAGATAGAGATAGACATAGAGACAGAGATAGAGACAGAGATGATAGAAATAGAGATGATAGAAATAGATAAATTTCACCAAATAAAAGTGATTATTATATATCATATTATTGTCAATGAAAGACAAAAAAAGAAAAATATACTACAGAAAAGGAGTTGAAAAAACTCAATACACTTTCTTGACAGTAAAAACTGTCAAATCTAGGCACAAAAGGAATCTATATCAACACAATAAAGAACGTGTATGATAGACGTACAACTACTTATCACACTCAATTAAGAAATTTGAAACTTCCTAAGATTAAAAACAAGAATGCCCTTACTGCTATCTATTCAAGAGACTATTAAAGTATAACAAAAATCACAAGCACAAATAAGAAATAAACTTTTAAATTGGAAAGAAAAGAGAAAAAAGTCCCAGTTTGCAGACAATGCAGTCTTACATAGAGAAAACCCTAAAGATGTTACCAAAAAACTTTAGAACTAGTAAATTAATTCATCAAAGTTACAGTATACAAATCAATGAGCCAATGTTGTGCAGGATAGATATGATTAAAATATGTTAAACATATGCATGAAAATGCTATTATAAAATCTAATATTCTATACAATCATAATACATTAATGAAATTTTAAAAAATCAATAGTCTATACATTACTACATTAGTATTCTACATGTAACAATGAACTCTTCCAAAAATCAAGAAAGTACGAATTTACCATACATATAAAAATTAGGAGTAAATTTAACCAAGAAGATTCAAAACTTATAAAGTGAAATCTAGAAAGCCTTGACTAAATAAACTGAAGAGAGTTCAATTAAAGCTGTCTGATTTTTATGGGTTACAAGAATTAATATTAGTAAGATGTCACAGTGATTTACAAATGTAATGCAATACCCCCAACAACTCATGTGATATTTTTCACAAAAATGGAAGAATAACTCTCAAAGTTTATAAGGAACTCAAAAGACAATAACCAAAGCAATCTGCAGCAAATACATAAAACAGCAGGCATCCCACTATGTTCAAAATACATTACAAAACTATAGTAATCAAAGTATTATTTATGTTTCATAACAGAAGACACAGAGGCCTACGGAGCAAACTGGAGGGCCCAGAAAAAAATCCATGCATTTATGTTCATCTGAATTTTGAGGAGAGCTTCCAAGAATACATGAAAAAAAAAGGATGCTTTCTTTAATCATAACATCAGGAAAAGAATATCCAGATGCACAAGAATGAAATTAGACCTTCATGTGATTCCAGGCAAAAATTCAATCCAAACCTCATCGAAAATTTTTGTATGTGCTATGTCAAGTCTTTATACTGTTTCAAGGTACCTTACTTGCACCTTTTTCCAACTGGCCTATGATATGTTGAGATATTAATATGCTTCAGTTTATCATACATAGATTTCTTTAATCTTTTAAAATATGTACAGATTTTATCACTTGTAAAATATTTGGCTTTTCAGTCAAACATTTTAAAGCCCTTTGTATCTTCTTCTCTTTTTATGAGACTCTTACAATGAGTATATAATAGTTCTTGACAGCATCCCATAGGTCAAAAAGATTTTTATCTTTTTTTTCTTTTTTAATCTTTTTGCTCCTCAGACCAAAATATATAAACTTAAAACCAGGTTTAATGATCTTTTTTGCCTACTACCTCAAAATTTCTGTTGAAAGAAGTTTCATCTATAGAGAAATTTTTCATTTCGGTTATTTGACAATCAAATGCCAAAATTTTGTGGTTCTTTTTGATTGAATTCTATTCCTTTATTGAAAACATAAGTTTTTCCTGGCAAAACAATGTTCTCATTGCTCTAGTTATATAGACATGGTTTCCTTTAGCTCTTTGATAATATTAACGACAGCTAACTTGAGATTTCTGCACATTGGCGCTCCCTCAGGCAACAAATTCTGCTGCCTTTCTATTTTCCAGTGTACGTCATACTCTATATAATGTATTTGTCTAAAATATTTTGAGAAAAATTGGACGTTTTGCACAATATGTGCTGACTCTGGAAACAATATCCACATTTCTTCTCCTAGGCCTTTTGAAACTGTTACTTGTTGCGGCTGCAGCAGGGTGTTATCCAAATCAAATCTATGAAATATTCATTTCTTATAATATTAGATTACTGAATTATCTTTTCAGCTTATTAGTCATTTAATTATCAGTCAGCGACTGCATTAAATTCCTTGCACTCATGTTGTTTTACTCTTCAAGTGGCTGTGGATGTGTTTGAACTATGCTTTCAAAACTCGGCAGTTTGCACTTTGTGTCTTTGTGGAAGCATTGATTTCCTAGTTGAATGGAGCCTAAATAAATATTAACTATGGAGAGTGGAGTGTGCCCTCTCAGTGTGTCCTGGATATGTAAACAGACACACACACGTTTCACCTTCTAGATTTCAAGTGTTTGTAAAAACACTCCATTAGTGCTTTTACTGGTAAGACGCTGTATGTACACATCACTCCCCATATCTTCTTTTATGACTTAGACCAAGCTTCTGTTTGCCTCAACTGGTATCTTCCTCTCAAGAAGCCCTAAAATTAGACAATAACTCCTAGTTGTTGGCAAAGGGCCTAATACTGAGGCTTTTCCGTCAGCACAAACTCCAAATCACTCAAACAGCAAGGACACTCGGGTATTAGGCAACTGAAAGGTTCAGACAGAGACAAGGAAGAAGGCATGAGAGTTTTCTAGAGCTCTGAGGTGACTCTGTCCAATGCAATGGCCACTCGCTTCTTGTCTCTGCAGCTCTCCTGCGTTCTCTGCTGCTGCTTCTCAAGGCCTCTGTGGAGCTGCGGACAGCACGTGGTAGAGCATGGCGATGGAACTCAGCAACAAAACACAGAAACCGCTGTCCTTACTGAGGCCCTACGGTTTTTCTTAAACATCCCTAGAATAGTTGCCACACAATGGTTAATTTCAAATGCTATATAAATACTAATTTTGACAATTCTACTCCTTTTTAAAAACGGAGAACTGTGTTTTGTTTGTGTTGCTTTGTTCTGGAGGTTGTCATTCTGCAGTCCCAGAGCTAACACTGGACCACCTCTGCTAATAAATAATATGAAAGAAGTCGCTCATTTTCAAAATGTGTATTTCAGTACTAAGCAATTTAAAATCATTTTTCATAATCGCTTTTCCTGATTGTAGCTTCAGTATTTGAAGTATTCTCTATTTTATAAGCATATAAGTCACCAAAATTAAAACTTCATTTCCAGACATGTTATTTTATTTTAGTACACTGTGTTAATGGAAAGACCATGTTTCCTACAAAAGTCATTAAGCTTCTTCTACAGTTAAATTTGAAATACAAATAAGGAGGAGGGTCATCTAGTTATCTCTTTACTTCCTTGAAATCAACAAAAACAACCTTATAGAACTGTAATAAGGAAATATGTACAAACTATGTGCGAATTTCATGACCACCAAATATTAAAATATAAATTTAGCAACATCTGATATAAAATTCCAAGTGTTACAATTTAAGTGTCTAAGCGATCTTATTTGAATTTTATGTAAAGGTCATCCTTCAACTCATGAACTGAATATTTTTATGAATAATGTAGCCCTGAAATAGTCAATGGATAATTTAAAGTAATTATGATGTATAATTATTCAGGAAACTGCCTGCATGTTTGAAATTCCATTGAAAAAATTGCTTTTTGCATATTTTATGATAACAAATTTGTCGTTTTTAAAGAATGAACAATCAAGGCGGGGTTATAGCTCAGTGGCATAAGTGCCTGCCTGACAAGCTCAAGGTCTTGAGTTTGATTCCTGGTACCAAAACCAAAACAAAACAAAAAGAATGAACAATTAGCTCATAGGTCGATAAAGAAAGTAAACCTTATGTTATAGGAGTAAATGTGTCCTGAAGGCTGCAGAAAATTTTGCTATGCCTTAATTTGATTTTCCCTCTTCAAAGGTGGAGACCTTTTTGCTACAACGCAACTCTTTAAGTTGATTAATCTGTAAGCAATAAATGTATGCATATCAGATGTTATCAGTGTAGGAGCTTTATCACACTTTTTAGATAAAAAATATTATTTTCCCCTTAAGTCCTTCACTATCATTAACACAAACAAACAAGAAAGTAACAAAACTAACTAGCAAAAATCATGATAAACACCACACAAAACAGAAATAAAATCAAGAAAGATAAAATTGTGTTTTATGTAGGAAAATGGAAATTAACCCTACAAGGTAGAGAAGTCTAAGGTAGTACTATGGATGAACTATGCATGTTTATAACACAAAAATTTATTGACACTAGTTACATCTTACTTTACCCATCTTCATTGTTGTAAATTCATACTGTTTGTAGCCCTTGATCACTGAAGTTATTTATCTGAATCCAAATGATATATCTTTCTGAGTTTGTTCAACCATGCTCACATAGGTAGTTACATAAAGATTTCAAACATAATTGATTTCTTTAGTACAGCATCTGGAATAAAAAAAAGTTTAAAAATAACCTTAACTTCATACATATATTGAAACAACCAACATAGAAAATGTAAAAAGGGGAAAAAATAAAATTTACAGAGGAAGGGAATGTATAGAAATACCTTATAACCCAGAAATTCCACTACTGGGTACTTGTATATTAGAAATTAAATCAATACATCAAAGAAGCATGTGCCTTCCCATGGTTGTTGCAGCGCTATTCCTTGACAATAGTCAAGAAATGGAAACAACCAATATGTCTACCAACTGATGAATGGATAAAGGAAATGTAGCACACGTACTCTATGAAATACCCTTCAGTGATAAAAAGAATGAAATCCTGTCACTTGCAGCATCATGGAACTGGAGATCATCAGGTTAAATGAAATAAGCCAGGTTAAGAAAGACAAGTCTTGCATGATCTCACTAATATAAGGAATCTTAAAAGTTAATCTAATAGAAGTTGACATTAAATGGTGTTTCCCAGAAGCTAGGGAAAGTAGAGGGATTCTAGAATTGGGAAAGTTTGATCAACGAATAATAAGTTTTGATGAAGCATAAGAAGTTCTAGTGTCCTATTGCACAGAAAAGACATTATTGATAATGTTAATGGAATATATATTTCACAAAAGAAGATATTGGCCAGGCATGGTGGCACATGCCTGTAATCCCAGTACTTGAGAGGCTGAGGCAGGGGGATTATTGTCAGTTAGAAGCCAGACTTGGTTACAAAGTGAGTTCAAGGCCAGCCTGAACTGCATGACTAAGACCCTTTCTCAAAAAAAAAAAAAAAAAAAAAGGAGATATTGAATATTTGTATTGCACAAAAGTGATATATTTTTGAGGATATATATATATATATATATATATATATAGCCTGAATTGAACAATGAACTATATATATATATGCTGAAATGTAACATTGTATCCCATAAAAATGTATGATTTATATGTCAATTCATGAAAAAATAAATGATAAAAAGAGCTCTGAAATTAAATCTGAGTTTTCTTACTTTTCAATTGCTATAGTAAAATCATTACTGTGGTTGACACTGCCTAATAACTTTTGCAAGCTTGCCATTGTATTACTTCATCTTAGTTTCCCTGATGCATTTCATGAGTTATCTCAGAATAATACTTTAGTTATTTGCCATTCAGATCTTGGTTTCACTTCTGAGAATCATCAAATGCTAGGATTCTGTAATGGTATCAAAAATGTCCCATGCATCTACTAAAATACCTCAAAATCACATGGTGAATGGACGATGACCCCTGGGTAGTGCTTCGTTGCCTCACTTGTACATTATTTGGCCTTTCGCTTTCACTCTCTGTATCTTTGATCTCTGTCACATATTTGAAAAGTAATAAAGAAAACAAAGAAAAAACACAAAATAGTGAAGAAGAAACAAAAGAAAGAAAATGAATAAGAAAAAGAGAATGGCAAAAGAATAGTTAATAGATTCCATGTAAACATACAACTTTGAGTAAAAGACAAAACACAGGCAACCTAACTGATTTACATTAACGATACCTTGCTAACTTTCATGAAGGCTCTTAATCACTGTTTCTACTTCTTTAGCTCTATAAACAAATTCATGGTTATGTTTGTACCAAGTTAAAAAAATAAGACAATACATTTGTTTGTTTATGGCTTTTGCTTATTCTCGCATTTAAGAATTTCCTTTAAGTCTCTGAGTAAAAACATGGAAAAATATTAATGCTTTCAGATGTTTACAGCTTAGATTTACACAAAAAAACCCTTAAAGAATTCTTGGCACTGCATACAACTTTTGGAATCATTTCATTATGACCTAGTATAATTTAATTATGTGTAACAAATTTGTCTAGCAAGGATAACAAGGAGACATTTTAATGCTGTTTATTGCAATGTCAACCCATTTTGTACACTCTGTTCATAGTTATTTCATCAGAGCAGGTTTGGCAGCACATCATATGAAATAGGGCAGATTAGTCTCACAGCAGACAGTTTATTGTCTTTTATATTCATCCAAAATTGCCTTTCCATTTGCTTATCTGGACTGTCATTCTCTGTTTCTATTTACTTGGGAGTTTTCCAAAGTCTTCACTTTGTACTCAGGCTTTTTGCATTAGCTTCTCCCCTTGCTTATTTGGGTGACTCATAAAGATTTTGTTGCTACATTTCAAAGTTCTGCCACCCTGTTCAATTAATGACCTTTCCATATATTAGAATGATTGTATTATATTCTAGTTTAACAAAACAGATACTGATAATTTATGCCTTATTAGATCCTCTAAATTAGAATCTATTGATGTGTATCAACTTCTTAATTGAGTGAAGGAGGAAGCATGCTCCATAAACAATTGTAAATCAAAGGATAGCATTTCTTGATCAACCTCATGACCCTAGACCTATCCACTCTGCACTAATTAATGACTTAGTCTCAAGAAGGGTTTGGGTTATGGTTACCATTTCTATGGAGAGTGAAACTGACCAAGGTTCAACTCATCAGTACCTATTTTCTACTACAAGATGCGTATCAATTTCAGTCATGGGAATCGTAAGACAAAGAGAACTTCTTTTCTATTACCAGGGAAATACAGTGATGGAGTACACTCTTATAAAGAAGAAAACAAAAACAAAACAAAAAAAAAGGGATTCTAGTGATGGCGAGTAGTGTTCTTGGCTGAATATAGATTATATTTAAGAAGTCTTCCAACTAATTTTGAATCAAATATGAGAATTGCTGGCTATTTCAGACGAGAGAGACACAGGCACAGATATTGGTGAAATACAAATTTTCACTCTCTTTTCTATAAAACAAGTTTAAAACACTGAGGCTTAAAAATCGACTGTTTTTATTCGTACATGTGTGCAGTACATCCACTATGCAGACATTTTGAGAGTGAATATTTGTACATAATACCACTTCGTTTGTCTTCTTTTTAACTCCAGTTCCCATCCCCTGTTCCTCTAATTTCCCTTTCCTTGTTACAATTCTTATTGATATTTTAAGCTTAGCTCTTGTTTATGGCATGTAATGTTTACATTTATTGAAACTATTAGGTTTTTGTACATGACACATCTTTATTCTATTTTTCCTCCTTCTGCTCCCCCTCAATTCTTCCCCGTGGTCTCTTGTATCACTTCCCATTTACAAAAGATCCATCCCTCTGTCTCCTATTCATCCTCTATTGATCTCTTGGTGTGTACTTTGCCTTACTCAAATGAGAGATTCCATACAGAATTGAAGTTTATGTGTCTGGTTTATTTCACTCAGCATTATATTTCCCTACGAATGCTTCAAATTTGTACTTCTTTATAGTATGGTATTATTTCTCAGTATATGGATACCACATATTCTTTATCCAATCATCTTGGTTGAACAGACAGGCTGCTTCCAGAATTTATTATGAATCGCACTGCTATAAGCATTAGTAAGCATATATTGCTGCCGTGTGATGTCTCAGGCTCTTTAGTGATGATGCAGGGAGACAGCTAGATCACACAGAATTTCTAATTTTAGCTCTTTGAGAATAAAAATCAACAATTTAAGGGAATAAAAAAAGTGTTGCATTATAAATTTTCAAGAATTTCTGATGCATTTCAATTACCAACACACTATCAATTCACTAATGACTCTACTAGGTGAGAAGGGCGTGTATGTGTTTGACTTTTCTTGACTCTAAAACACAATTCTGCTCCATTCTTATTCTTCATTTTCTCTGTGTGAGAATGTGGAAAAAAGATACAGAAAAGACCATCATCCAGCTATGGATTTCATCATATATCGATAATGAATGATAAATTCCAGTGTTTGTATGTTGTAGCCATCTTGACAAAATGTAACAAACTATTTACCTATCTTAGACTAGCTATTATTTATATATAAACACCTGTACAAAGTTTCAAAATCAATGGAACAAAGTTAGGTAGGACTAAGAACTAGAAACACAAATTAAAAATATATTGACAGCTTTTTTTCAAGTAACTGATGAACAGAATAAAAAATGAATGATGTAGGCTATTTAACAAAGATGTCAACTAAATCTAATTAGCAAATGTAGAAGACCAAGGCTAACAACTGCAGAGTACAAATATTTTCTAAGGAAGACAAAAAGCAGCAAACAAATAAACATGAAAGCAAGTTACCAACATTATATACTTAAAAAACAAAGCAAAAATGTTGCAAAATATTTTAAGAACATCTCCCTGTAGTTGATAACTAAGTAAGACATTTCATTCTGGTTGGTATTGTGATAGACTAAAACATTTCAAAATAACCTAATAATCAAAATACAATAAAACAGAACAACAGGAAGCATTCCATAATGAATTGTTGAAAATGGTACAAAATTTTTTTAGATAAAGTTAAAATGGTGCATACAGAGAAATTTATACATATTAACATTATGTTGAAAAAGAATAATCTAAAATTCCACATAGAATTTAAAAATGGTGGAGCATCTTAAGATCTCTGTGTACAAAGAGGTAAATAATAGTGAGAAAACAATAAGAATAATGATAAAATCAGCAATTCTAAAAGGTGATTTTTTAAAAAAAGATCAATAAAATTTATAAACATCTAGGTCAACTGAGGTGGGGGAAAGAGGGAGATACTAATTTTGGGACTCAAGGAGGACAAAAAAGAGAGGTAATGAATCTTAGAATAGTATTAACAATTTTATAGCAGCTGACACAGCCTAGAGGAAAGGTGCAATTCTTGAAAACAGAATGTAGAAAAGATATGTGTACTTCCATGTTTATTATCGCAATAGTCATAATAGCCAAGAAATGGAAGCAACTCAAGTGCCCAACAACTCATGTATGGCTAAAAATGTGGTATGCATTACACGACGGAATACTCTTCAGCCATAAACAAAAAAATGAAATTCTGTCGTTTCCCACAACATGGATAGAATTGGAGATGATTACGTTAAGTGAAATAATTCAGTAAGAGCAATACAAGGTGTTTCATCATATCATTCGTGTGTAGGAATGCAAAAAGTTGATCTCACAGAAAACGAGAGTAGAATTGCGATCCAGGGAAGTGCATACTGAGATGCAGCAAAACAGGAAACATTTTCAAGGTCCTGTTGCATAGTATTGACAATAACAATAATGTACTGAATATTTTTTTAAAAATGAGAAATTTTAGAATTTCCTTATAAAGAAATAATACATATTTCAGAAAACAGATATGATATGACTGATGTAAACATTACACAATTATGCATGCATTGAAAGATCGAAAAATAATATATATATATATATAATATAAATATGGTTTCCACATAACAGTTAAAATTAATTTAAATTAAATAAAAGTTTAAAATTAAAATCCCAACTCCAAAATCGAGTCAAGAACAAATTGAAAATACAACTAGCACAGTGTTGGGGACCGGACTGTGTAAGGGTTATGTTGCTGACAACAGTGCTACCTATTGTAGAGCAAAAACTGCCAACTTAAGACCTAAAACAGTGTTCATGAACAAGAATTACTGCTTAGGATGTCTCTCATCCTTGGTTTCCCAAGGCCAGCTCATTTTAATGGGCTTTTGACTGAGCTGTGCCCCCCACATCCTGAACACTCCCCTCCGCGAATTATTAAGGACCCAATCAGTAAGGGCAATCCAAAGAAGCCTTTGACTTAACTCCAAGAGGGTTCTCACCTTCCTGGACCCCATAAACCCTATTACTTGTCGCTTTTATTTATGCCTTTGCCATAAACTCATCATAGGCTATCAGGAACCCCGCCATGCTCTCAATAGCATACTATATTTTTAACATGATAATTTGTAACTAAAACGTCTCAGGAATAATATCTAATTCTGAAATTCCTCCTTTGCACTTAATATTCAGGGAAGAAAAGTTCTCTTTCAGAAAAAAAAATAGTTCCTGATTCATTTCTTCATGACAAAAATGTTAGCTAAAATTATAGTCACTGGTTTTGTAAAAAATCACAAGGACGTTACAAGATCCAAAAGCAAACAAACAAACAAAAAAAAAAACCAGCCAAATGTACTAAATTTAGAATCCAAACGTGTTTCTGTATAAATCAAGACCTGAAATGTTCTATCACAGAGACATAAACTCCTGTCCATCTTATCACTAACAGAATAAGGAAAATTATACCTTCATTTCATTACACACAGAAAAAGTCTTTGATGAAGTCAATATTTTTATAAGAAAAAATTTAACAAATTAAGAATAAAAATAACCATCAAGACTTTATTTTAAAAAGCACCTACTAAAGTCTCTATACCTAAGATTTTCATATCATTTAGTAGCATAATGAATGATTAAATTAAATACAGCCTCCAGTTAACTAAGGAGCAGTAGGACTAGCTCAGATCATCACTCCTATTTATTATTACTACAAGTCTTATTATGTATAATAATTTAAGTTTGAAAACTAATAGGGGAAAATAGAAAAAATATTGACATCATGCACAGACTAGTTAATTCTGTTTTCAGAGACGCATAAGGAATATACACAAATTTATGATAAGAAATTCAGCATGATATGGGATGCAAAATATCAACAGTCATTCTATTTACTAGTAGCAAAAAACAGAACATTAAAGAAATTATTTCTGTGGTAATGCCAAAATTGTAAGCTCAGAATGACATTTATCAATGCTGTTCAGGACCATTTCCTTAAAAACTACAAGTATGTATGTAAAATATAATTAAATGATTAAAGCCAGAGATTGGTAAACTACTACTTACAAATCAATATGTCCAATTGATTGTTTATTATGGCCCACAAAATAAGGTTATTTCACATTTAAATATGTTGTACATATCATTTTATTTATTTGTAGAATGTATTAATGTATGTAATATTTAAGGTTAATGTTTCCATTTTAAAGAAAAGTTTTATAATGAAAGGCACAACATGGTTAATACCCCTCAAAATTCTCCCTTTTACTATGAGCACATTTATGTCGACATTCTTGGCAATATGAATTCTCTTGTAATAATATTTTTTAATTTACACATCGTAACTTACACATTTGATTATCCCTTATGAGTATACACACACACACAGACACAAGCATATATATATATATATATATATATATTTAAGGAAAGCATGCATCAATCAATAATAAAATACTAAAACCTAAAGCTATTGTAGCCCTCATTGCTGCAACTAGTGCCTCATTTCTGATCATAACTGGTATCTTTAACAGACTTCTCCCAGGACCCATTCCAAACTTCCTTTATCATCAGCAAGCAACTCCGATGGTCATGATCGATGGTCCAATGGAGACAACCACATTTTCATTCTTGAAGGGTGTGGATAACAATAAATCCTCTGTAAATTATTGTAGTTTTCCACTGAGTTTTGCTATAGTATTACAAAGAAATACAGTAAGGGATCTCCTGTATTCCAGACTTGTTTTTCCCTATCTCTATGATTTAGTGAAAGGCTAATTTCTGATAATCAAATCAGTAACTCCAGCCAGTAGGCTAAGCCTGCTGAAGAGAGACAATAGGAGTCTAATATCACTAGGTAGCTGTCTTTCCTTTTAGATCAACATAATATTTATTGTGTATGTTTATTAATGTATTCCTCCTTTTGATGCCAAAGCATCTAAGCCAGGAGGCAAAGCCTCAGACACCATTACTATATATTAAACATTTACTTATTAGAACATGTTGAGCATCCGGGAGGACATTTTCCAGACATAAAATGTGTTTCCCCTTAGCTGGCACTTTAACTTAGTCTTTATGAGATGATCACCTTTCACTTAATCCAGCTACTTGAAGATGATAAGCAACATCATTAAAGCAAAATATTACATGAACATTGGCCCACTGGCTCACCTCATTTACTGTGAAGTGAGTTCCTTAATTATAAACAGTGCTGAGGGGGACACAGTGAAGAAGGATAAGGCATTCTGCAATTTCACAGATGGTAGTTTTGGCAGAAACATTATTCACAAGAAAGCCAAATACGTATCTGAGTGTCTGTGTGTCTATTCCAGGAAGAATAAAACACTACCCACCCCCATGATGGAAGTAGTTCAGTGTAATCAACCTGCCAGGAGGTAACTAACTGATCACCACCGGGAAAGGTGCCATATCAGGGGCGCAGCGCTGGTCTCTGCTGCTAGCAGATGTGGCAGTCATCAGTGGCTGTAGCCAAACTGGCCTTGAGGAATTGCTGTCTATGCTCTTGAGCCCATGCCTAATCCACTTCTCTGCTTCCATGCCATTTTGTTCATGAGACCGTGAAACAATGACAAGAAAGGTAAGAGGGTGACTGGTGTCCAAAGGGCAGCTCGTTCTATTCACCTGATTTATCAAATTCCCATTTTCCAAGGTCACATTTTAGTAAACATTCATATGAGAACGCAAAGACTATGTTTATATCCTTTTTGCCTTCATGAATATGTACGTGTACGTCTTCCCCAAGCCTCATTGTCAGCATTTTTAAATTGTATTCTTACATTTCTAAGGCAATCAACCAAGTTAAAAACAGAGTCACTGAACTGCAATAGATACTTAAAACCATTTTTATCTTTCTAGGCAAAGTGAACAACCAGGTTCACTGCTAATACGTCTGTCAACAGGGACAATTTTCTTTACCTTACTTGTATTTGCAGATGTCCCATTTCCCAGAAACGTACTGTAGTGTTTCAGTCCTTCCGAGTTTGAATGTCTCACAGAACAATCTGCAAAGCAGGCCTGAATTTTCTCCCTTTCAGTTAGCAGATGTCGCAGCTACTTGTGCAGCGCCCGACAATGCTGAAGAGCGCCCTGCGGGATCAGGGCTCAATCACATCTACTGTTTTATTGGGTTATTCAGAAAAAGCCTGAACAACGTACCCAAAGGAGAAATACACTGACCTAAAAATATAAGGAGGATACTAATCATTGTAATTCTGTTGTATTTGTATGAGGCAATGACTTATTCTTTGCCTTCAGAGAGGTAACTCAACATGCCTTCTACCAATAGATCCTCAGAAATTTTCCTGATGTGGAAGGCCTATGAATTTTCATTGGATTTATTCCCTACCCATTGTATTTGGAAGTCTTGACAATATATCTGGAGTAGTTGTTACTTTCTTTTCATAAGAGCCAATCAGCATATCATCAGTGTAATGAACCTGTACTGTGTTTTATGGATGGGAAACATAATAAAAGAGCCTATAAATTAAATTATAAACTAGATAACGGGTATATCCTTAGAGAAGACAGTGAAAAAATATTTATGATATTGCCAGTGCACATAAAAAAATCTGTTTCTTGGCATAATCACTAACAGAGCTTGGGGAAGGGAGTGAAATCAATAGCTGATACCAGTTTACAGGGCAGATATTAATTTTTGACACCAATATAATTTACAGTTAGAAACTTCCAAATATAAAGAAAAATGGTAACCTTTTATGTTAATGAGGATTTTTTTTCAAACTTAGTTCTAGGTCAAAAAGTCTTTTAAATCAGTTTATTATATAGGTGGAAATGTTTACATTTTCATTTGTCATAATATTTCCTTATTTTTTTTTTTTTTTGTCTTTTTCAGACAGGGTCTCACTATGCAGTTCAGGTTGGCCTTGAGCTACTTTGCAGCCCAGGCTGGTCTCGAACTCAATGATTATCCTGCCTCAACCACTCAAGTGCTGGGATTACAGACATGTGCCACCACACCCAGCTAGGTATTTCCTTGATTTTAAAATGGTTAGTAAATGTGACTTTCTTTATGAATTAAAGAAAAAAAAATGAGACTTTTTTTGCTTTGGATAATATTTAAGTCCTTCAAAGGGTCTAACTAAGCTTTTATGAAACCCAGTGGAACAAAGGGCATTGAAAGTCTCTTTGGAAGATTAAAATTGGAAGATTGAAAGTCTCTTTGGGTGTGATTAATAACATTAATATTTATTTTTTTAAAAATGTATTACAATAAAGTACTCATTGCCATTAATTCTCCTCAAAAATCTTTTCCCGCTTCCACACACACTTAACCCATTGTTCTGAACCCTTTTTGAAGTAGTTCTAGGAGTACTGTTTCATGAATGTGTTTAGTTGCTTTATTGTGGCTGCCTCAATGCTCTGATTAGCTACAAAGTACTTATCTCTCATAGTCATTTTCAAGTTAGGGAAGATCCAGAAGTCTCATGTTTGCAGACTTGGTGAATAAGGTGGGGAAAGACACAGCATAATGCTTTCATGAGTCTGCCTTACCACTGCCTGGCACCTAACAGCAGCATCGACCACATTTTAATCACAACTTGTAACAAAAATCACGAAAGAGGACATCCAGAACTGCTTCGGATTGATGGGATAAGTGTGTTGGAATAAAGGGGGAGTATTTCAAGAAAGTTGAGGACAAGGTGTCTTTTACTGTAATATTTTTAATTGAAATATTCATCATCTATTCACCATATATTTTGGTTATACTTTATATGTTAAGGCCAAGTTTAGTGGTACATTCATTTAACCTCAGTCTGATAGACATAGAAAATTTTAGCCCTGCCTGGGCAATTTAGTAAGACAATGATGCAAAATAAGACTAATTAATTAATAAAAAGGACTGGGAATGTAGCTCAGAGAAAATGCTTTACTTTGAGTCCTTGTTCTGAAAAAAAAATGATGGGTTTGGTATGTTCTTAATCTTTAATACTATTTTCAATTTTAAAAATGTGTATATTTTACATATGTGATTTCTCACAACTATAGAAATAGTTGCAGATACAGATGTTGCATTTATTATTTAACAAACTATATGGTAGAAAATCCTTAAGCATCTTTATTTTATTTATTATTATTTCTGACCATTCAGTAGCAACTGTTACACTTGAGCAGGGTGTGGTGTCACATGCCTGTAATCCCAGAATATAGGAGGCTGAGGCAGGAGATTGCCGTGAGTTTGAGACCATCCTGGACTACACAGTGGGTTCAAGGGTAGCCTGAAATTCATAGAACGGACAAAAAAATACAAGAAAAACAAAAAAATAAAAAAATACTACTCTTTATAGGTATTACTGTTATACTTTTAAAAGTATTACTTTTGTATAAGGGAGTATAGAAATGCATATTCCCTCATCTGTAGTAGTTAAAAATTGAACTTTATTTTATATGTGTCCAATCATATTGCAAAATTAACATAGCAATAAACGATGTGAAAATGACCAAGAACAAGGTCCCATGATGCTATTACATATACAAATATAAATCCTTATTTTGTATGATGTAATGATTCATCATTGACATTACGATCTTGGCTAGGTCTTTGCCACCATTTTCTCACTGTCGTACTTAAAAGACTCCACTTTTTTAAATAGCTAAATGGTTTTATGCAATGGTGAATTCAATGTAAATTTTGCCTACAATTCAGCTTCAACTTTTGTCCCTGGTTTCCTTAATATGTATTTTGTTGTCAAATTGGCCTTATTTCATTCCACATAGATAAGTTTTATGTTTTCTCCTGCTTATTTCCATTCACATTTTGACCTAGGACTAAGTAGTATTGCTCACAAGCTTCTGCTATCTTGACAGTATGTGCTAGATTATTTTCTATAAATTCACAAGACTGTGTATTTATTCCAGAGGAAATAATGTGCTCAGTTATACCATTTTGATACCAATCTCTTGCATAGCACTTTCCATAGAGTGTATGCCCACTAAGTATTCATTTCATAAATTTTATACCACAGGAGAAATTTAAAACCTCTTTTCTTATTATATTTAGTATATTTGCTACTTTGTATTTTCTTCTTTGGCTTGGAGAGTTGGTATCTTTTTATTAATTATACCATTAGTATTTGATGTTCTATGTGCAAACATTCTCACTGGAAAAAAAAACATGCAATCTAAGTGGAATATAGACCAATATTCTACCTATTTAATAGGGATTTAATTTTTTGAAAGAAATAATAGTTGCTGCTCTATAATGTGTGATTGTTCATGAAATTGCTATTATATACTTTAGAATTATGATTTGAGACTTCATTTGAAATTATCACCTATGATTATTTTAAGCAATAAAAAGTTTAAGTCTAGTATGGGGCATGTTTTGCACTTGGTATTTCCACTGTTTAAAAGAATATTAAAGTTTGACAAATAAAACTTTAGATACTTGATGTAGGCAGTCAAATTTATTATCACAAAAGGGAAATAAAAGCTAAACTTCTTAATTACTACTGGTATAACAAAACGTCTGAGATTAGGCAATTCACAAACAAAGAAGATGAAGCGTTTATTAGTTCTGGAGGCTTAGAAATTTAAGATCAATGTACCAATCAGTGATTGAGTCTGTTAAGGTCCAGCACTCACAGTCAGCACTCTCCAGCCGTGTGCTAACATGACAGAGGAGGCAAGTGCATCCTCTATAGCCTCTTCTACAAAAGAACTAACAGCTTCTTCTCCTGAGTCAAATCCTGAAAGACTCAACTCTTAATAGACTCACAACACAGTTTATGTTTTAATGTATGAATTTTGGAAGCACACGAAAATTTGGAACCTAGTATTGCAATGAACCAAATTAAATGTGAGGTTGATTGAGTTGTTTCTTTCTAGCTTGGTTTCCTATCTAATGACACAGAATTTTAGAAGCTGTTTCGATGTTAAAATGAACAAAATGCTAGGTCAATACGTGGCCCACAACACATTAACAATAATTCTAAATAAAATTTACTGAAATTATTTATGTAAGTACCATTTTTTCATAGCAATCTGAATGATACACTAAACTGTTTGCTTTTTTAAAAAAAATGGTTTGTACTTGTAAGGTAAAATTAAATGAGAATGGAGACTGCAAACCTCAATTCCTCACCTATCACAATGTTTTCATCCAGGAGAAACTTTGTAAGATAGAGAAAGCACCAGAAAATTTGCATTTAACTTATAGGAATTCAACTATTGGTGCTTGGGCAAAAGAATAAGAACCATAATGAGTAGCAGCAGCTGCAGCAGCGAGAAATTTGAAAAACAAGAAATTTATAGAAGAAGGTCCTTCCTCATTTCCATGTCACTCACGTATTTGTTAAAATTCCTGCTTCTCCCTTGGAGAGGGCAGGAGTTGTGAATCTGTTTTGCCTCACTTGGCTCCACTTTGCTGATGTTGAACAAGAGACAGTTTATTGATCTGGTCTCATCAGAAAAGTGAGCCCAAGAAGTAAACCTGCATGTGCCGGACATATTGAGAGACATTTTGGGGGAACTTGGAGAACAATAAATTAGTTCCCTTCCTGTTCGCTGCTTGAAATTGGAATAATTGAGAGACAAGTCAGTCACCCATGTACAAGTACCCTTATAAGTGCTATTGTGCTTCATTTTATCCCTGGAAAACTTCTAGCATGGAGGAAGAGAGATACTTGTTTATTTTCTTCAGGCAGCTGTCATTCAAGACAGGGAAAAGTTGAGCAATTCAAGTCCAGTTAATTTCCTCCTCTTTAAGTCACCACTCCAGTTCTGGGAGAAATGACTGAGGCTATAAAGAGCAGGACTACCATACTAAGGGAGCGCTCCACACAGAAATGTCCTTCAGAACTGGGATTGAATGCCAAAACGTCGTATATGGCTACCCCGATTCTAGCATCATCCTCAAAGTATTTTGTAATTTACTTTTGCCTTACAAAACTCTGATTTAGACCCAGCTCTGTTTTCTTCATTACTGAAAACTTACACAAGGAGCATAGGTTTTCACAAATTTCAGTTTTCATACTTATCACTTTAAACTATCTGAACTTCCAGTATTTTTAGAAGTCTGAAACTATATGTTTGTCATTTTTGCTTGTCTCATGGCTCCACGCTGAATAAACACCTCATACATTTTTTAACATAACGACTGAATATGAAATGATTTGGTGCAAATAATGCTATTTTTATAATAACCAAATATTAAACACTGGGTGACATTGTATCAACAAACATATGTGGTTCAATATACTAATTAAGTCACTAGCAAGGGTTTAGAATACTCAAATAATACATACATGTTAATGTGTTGTCAATTTGGGATGTGTGTAATTTTACCCTAATTGAAAACCACCATATTCTTGTTAGAACCAGCAAATCAGCATGATGTTTAAAGCATTTTGAATCTTTAGGATTTATACAGTGGAGGTACTTCATGACCTTTTATTCCCCTGTCCTTGTTATAAATAAAATTTAATGAGGGTTTCTTGAGTCTTTAGTGTTTTCCAAAATGACTCTGGCCACTAATTGGCTAAATTGAACAGCCGCCACCTACTTCATTTAGCACAACATGCATTAAGCAGACTGCCTAGTAAAAATCTCTAATGTGTGCAGTAAACCAACTTCAAATCAGCCAAATACAAAAGATTCACTCTTCATCTTCGAATAAATAGCACAGAATTCAGCAAACTTATATCAGTGGTGGAGCAGTGAAATATTTCTAACTGCTTCGAATGTAAAAGGGAAGACTAAGTGAATAATATTATCTGAAAAAAAGATAATTTTTTTTTCTAGTGAGTAGTGGAGAAATGCTGTTTCAAGAGAAAGTCTTGAGATTCACACAAAATCTTGTGTGACATGGTTTCTCTGAATATATGCCAAGCACATATTAAGATATGTTTTTCTCACTTGGCAGTCTAAGATTGCATTAGGCAAGGTTTCTCACATCTATAAAGCGTTTGTGAATAATTTCTTCAGGTGATGGCCTTATCATAAAGTATTTAAAAATAGCCCAGTAGAAAGTCCCTAGATAGATGCTTTTCCAAAACAGAACTGCAGAGGGTCATATGCTAATTCTGTAATCTGACTAAACTGAAAGAAACCCTACTGGGTAAAACAGCTTTGGATCAGATGTTAAGAATGAAGGAAACATTTTGAGACTATTAGACAACTTGTCACTGTTTCAGAAAAAGAATCAACTGAAATCCAGGGGAGACAATATAATCAGCTAGAAGACTTAGAGAACAACTTTTAAGGTCCACCTTACAGATGCTAACAATGTGTAATTTTTAAGTCATTTTTCAATGTTAAGGGCTCTTATTTTCATTTCATGAACTTTGTTTGCTTTAGCTGCAGTATGAAAGTATATTTAAATTCTTTGAATAATACTAACAACCTCCAGCCCTTGAAACCAAATGAACAATTTATATAAATGTTTTAAAACCTGGCTATTATTTGAACATTATTCAGAATTTTTTTTTCCTTTTTGCCTAAGTATGCATAAGAATCAATACTGGGGAAATATTGAAAGCCAACAATCTGCGCTTCCTTGAAGGTTTCAGTTTATTAGAGTTGGTCCTATTAGCAAAATGTTCTGAAACTAAAAATTACGAACAATTTTGTGCAAGGTGTATCTAAGAAATGTATGGGTCTAAAACAGTGGTGGTGGACCTTTGGCACGCAATCCACAGTGGGTACACACAGGCCTCTCTTCAATAATGTCACAAATTCTATGAACTGGTTTTTCTAATCTAAAACCTCATGATTCAGGTTTGATTGCAGCATTGACACATTGTGACGAATAGGTGGGTGTGAGGTTGCATTTTGGGCACTTGGTCTCTAAAAGTTTCGCCATCACTGCTCTGAAGTTATCTCTGGTCCCCAAAAAGGTAAGGGTTGAATTTGAGAATAAACTTGCAGAAATATTCATAGAAGTAATTTAATGTTTCTTCCATCTAACAATAGAATATGGTTTCTATGCTGTGCTGTGCAGATTGTTGAGGATTTCTTAATCACTGCTGTTATCCTTCTAAAAAACTGAAGCAAGAGTCTTGACACTGAAATACATTCCCAGCCATTCTAATTTTGCTATTATTATTATTTTGAGAGTCGGTCTTGCTAAGTTGCTAACTTGTCTAGACTGAATTCACACTTGTGATCCTTCCGCCTTAGCCTCCCTGAGGGCTGGGATGACAGGTGAGTGCTCTGTGCCTAGCGTGAACATTATTTTGAAAAGGAGATGACTACAGGAATCCAGAAAACAAATGCAATTCAAATTTATTTTAGTGAAAATTAATCAGTAAATTTAGAAAGAGAGAACTTTTAAGCAATTGAATGTTTGATTCATTTCACTATTGCTTGATGTCAAAACTTTGCAACACTTTATATCTATTATTCAATATTGACTAGTAGTTATATCTGTTACAGACCATTCATATGTGGACATAGATTCACCTAAAGCTGTTAAGGCTTTCTGTTGTTTACCATTGTGGAAGTATCTCATGCTGTCCTAAAATATGTGTATGCTTTATTGGTTGTGTTTATTATTTTATAAATGCAACTTTTATCATACTTAATACTAGTGTTCAAATAGCGTGTATCTGTACTTACACTTTCAAATTCTGGTAACAGTGATTATAATAAAAGTTAAAATAGCCAATTTATGCATTTCCATTCTGCTACAGGAGTGTTCATGAGTTCAAACTAATGCTACCAATAAAAACAAGGACGAACCTTTGCAGGAAAGAAGGAACCTGAAACAGCAGGAGGAACTCATATTGGAGGATGAGAATCTGTGTAGATACTCTGCATGCACAGTGAGGCTACATTAGATTTGAGGATTTCTCAGTTTGAGCCAAGTGAATTGTTTGTAACAGCTCTGAATAAATTTTAATGCAAAGCGAGATGTTATAATATGTTATATAGGGCAGTAAACAAACTTGGCTCTTTTTCAGAGAAAGACACTGTGTCTATATTCAAAAGTTGTTTGTTGTACAGATGTGTGTGAAAAGACAGTTGGAAATAAAAACTGCCCTTGTGTTGTGTTTTTAAGCTTGCATAACAAAGCACAAACTGACCAGTAAAATTTGAATTTCAAGTCACCAATAGATTTTTATTTTATTTTATTTATTTATTTTTTTTTTATGGCACCAGGGATCGAACTCCCAGCCTCACACCTGCCAGACAGGCACTTAGGCCACTGAGCCAAACTCCCGGCCCTAGTTTTTTGAGGCAGGGTTGCACTATGTAGCTCAGGCCAGCCTTGTGCTCTCGTTGTAGCCCAAGCCAGCCTCGAACTCACGACGCTCCTCCTACCTCAGCCTTCCGAGTGCTGGGTTTAAAGGCGTGCACCACAACGCCTGGCTACCAATAGATTTTTAGTATAAATATATTCTCTGCAGTAGTGGAGTTTATATTTATACTAAAAATTATTATAGACTGTCTAAGCATCCTCTAATTTTATTTATGAAATATAGCTGCTATTGTTGTTGAAAAATTTGAAGAAACATCCAAGACCCATGAAGAATTACCTATCAACAAGAAATTCCCCAATATCTTTTGCTTTTTGTATCTTTTTTCTTCAGGACAAACCTCATTTTCCAACCTCTAAAAAAATATACCATGGTAAAAACTTCTCCGCCTTTCTGGAAAGGAAAATGAGAAAATGTTCAGACAGATGAGAGAGTGAAAGAAGAGCACAAAGTGGAGATAGAAAAAGGAATCCTAAATTTGTATGATAAATTCATAAAGTATTCAAATAATGTCCCTTTTCCATGCACAGGAGTGACCCATATTATATCAAAAATAAATCACTGACCTGAGGTTTGAACCAGCTCCTACGCAGGTGAGGCAGAATATTACATCTGGCTGTATCTAAAACCATAGCCTGTTAAAACAAATTGAAGCAACCTCTAACTGCTTATAATAAACCTCTGAGTCAAGATAAAATACAAGACACAGAGTCTAGAATATAAACTAGAAGCATTTGAAAAACTTAAAAAACTAAAGCAAATGCAGCATTTTTTTTCCTAATTCTCAGGAGAAAATAGAGGCAAAACACTGTGATATTAAATCATTTAAATATTATAATTGTCACACAAGGATTTCAAATCATCTATAACCATGATCTTTGTGGCAAAGAAAAATACAATTCAAATAAATTAAAAAATAAAAAAGTCTCAAACAACAAAGTTATAGAATTGGTAGCCACTATTTCTGATTTAAAATATCAGTACATGAATTTAGTAGCACAATTGAAATAATAAAAAGAAATATTTAGGAACTTTAGGTAATTCAATGAAAATTATTCATTATGAAAGACAGAAAGGAAAAGAAAAATGGAGAAAAAAGTGAAGGATGGGAAATGTTGCAAAAAAGTCCAAAGGTCTTACAAATTTGGAATTGGTGCCAAAAAGGATTGATTTTGAACATACAGGAATATGAAGAATACTCAAAAATTTTTCTTTTTTTTTTAATTTTTTTTTTCAAAAAATTTTCTACACCGGTGAAACACGTGAATTCAGATTAGGATCATTAAAGATAAATTCAACAAGAACTACACCTAGACATTTTAGCACCAAATTACTGAAAATCAAATACTGAAAAAAGTCAAAATTTGAAAACTGATACTAGAAGCTTGAACCTTAGAAACAAATAGAAAAATATAAATATCTGGGTGAAAAGAAAACACAATTTGTCTCTTAAGGTATTAAGAATATATGTGTTGATTTCGACAAACATAAAAAAGGCAAATCTTAATATTGGAACTTGTGAATTTAGCCATGATATGTAAAGAGATTTGGGGTTTTTACTTTCTCACAAGCAAAATCTGTACAAACTGAAAACTAATATACTCCTTGAACCATCAGAGAAATGAGATTGCTGGACAAACTGTCACCATGAAATCTAGTGATATAGGTAGATCCAGAGAGAGAGAGAGATACCTGAGGTTCACTAGTCTAGAGTAGAAGCCACCTACACACTAAGCTGTTATACATACTTCAATGGCAATTTCTGTGAACTTTTGGAGGCTTTTTGTGGATTAACTGGCAATGTGAAGCTTCCAAAACTTCAGTCTTGGTACTTTGTGAGTTTACCTCCAAAATGAATAAATGTTCTCACATTGAAAATACAGAAAAATACTATTATACTCTGATGGGAGGAAGGAAAATATATAATGCAGAAGAATTCTAAATTTGGTAAATAAGTACATAGTCCAACCCAAAAGAATTAGTCTTTCTTTCAGTAGAGACACTTTACTGCTATTTGTTTTAATGTAGTCTCTACTACTAAAAATTGCCTATACTCTTGAGGACAATATAATTTCTCTAGTTGTTAGGGTTAAACGCCAAGTAAATTAATAATTTGTTTATAACATTATAACATACTTTGATATTTTATGTATTTTTAAATCAAATACTTTTTAAATACCAAAAGAATAAAACAGGTTTTCTAATTACAAGTAAGGATCCTAAATAAATAAATAATAAATAATAATAATAAATTAAGGATCTTATATCTCCTTCCGTTATTTTTTCTGTTTCTTCTAAATAAAATTTAAAACTATGCTATTAAGTTTGTTCCTGTTTAACTCTTTTGTATCTGCTTGATATACTGAAACCTCAGTATAATAAATACCCTTTAATTACTGGTGATATTATCTTTAAATCTACATTGTTTGATATTTATGTAGCCACAAGAGACTTCTTATGATCTGTTTTGCGTAGAACATGTATTTTAAATAATTTAATTTAGTGAAGAGACACTGTACAGAGGAAAATGTTTGTAAACTATACATCTTAAAATAGGTTATTATCCAGAATATATGAACAACTCCTAAAATACAATTTCAAAAAACACTAAATGTAAAAATACTGTTTTTCATTAAATGTGCTATATTTTTCACTTCTACAGTTTATATTTTTTAATTCTTATCACATATGACATATTAACACCTGTCACACAAAATACATAAAACTGAATTTTGAGCATATCTAAAATTTTTTCATTCTCACAGATATATATTATAATTTCAAATATATTCAGAGATAAATTAGTCTTTTCAGTATTCAAATTTTTTCCTTTAATTAAATGCTTGAATTATTTTATTGAAAATTGAAATTCCGTATGACCCACATATTCCCCTTGTAGATATCATCCTCAGAGAGCTAAAGGCATCGTACCACAGTGATGCATGCATGCCAATGTTTTATCACCACAATTCATGATAGCTAAATTCATGAAGCAGCTGCTACACCCATCAGCAAACACATGGATAAAGAAAATGTGGTATCTATACATGATGAAATACAACACAGCTATAAAGAAGAATAAATTTGAGGCACTTGTACGAAGATGGATGCATGTGGAAGATAAAACACAGTTAAATCAATCTGACACATAATCTTAAATACCATATGATATCTCTCATTTGAGTCAAAGTACAATAAAAAAGCATAATAAAGAATGAATAGAAGGAAACAAAGGAATAGACCTCTTTCAAATGGAAAAGTGTCCAGGAGACTGAGGATGAAGATAGAAGGAGGGGGAAAGAAAGTAAGATGAAAGTATACCATGTGTAGAAACCTGATAACCTCAATGAATGTAAACGTTGAATGTCATAAGTGTAAGGTAAGATTTATAACAAGAAGGAAAATGGAGAAAAGGGAATTTAGAGGCAAAGGGGAGGATGTGAGTGGATAGGGGATTAAAAATGAAACAAGCTGTATTATGACCATATATCTACTTCCCAAGATGGACATAAACTTCAGTTGGGGATGTAGCTCAGTGGCACTGCAACTGCCTTGGAAGCTTGAGGTCCTGAGTCCAATTCCTGGTAAGAAAAAAACAAAAACCCTTTCATATAAAAAAAATTAGCATACTTAAAATATCCTAAACTATTTTGGAATATTACTTTTAATGTGTTGGTTATTAGAAATGACTACAATTCAAATACTACAAGAACGAAGATATCTTAAATGCTATGCAGTATTTCCCATCTTTATTTCACAAATAATATAAAATTTCCAGCTCTGGCTATATTCTATAAAATTAATTTTTAAAATTTAGATTTTAGTTTTAATAATTTATTGATGAAATAGGAATTTTTTGTAGAGAAAAACATAATAGTATGCTGAAGTAAATTTTCTAAGAACCAATGATAGCTTAAGATATTTAGAAGCCAATTTAATTATCTAAACCAGAGGTAAGACATCTATGATTTTTATATCAAATTTATCCAACTTCCAGCAAAGATTGTGGAATTACTGAAAAATTTGGAAATACAAAATTAATATTGTATCATCACTGATTACATATAGAGTTTGTGAGAGAGAGAAGTAGCTAAATATTTAATGATTTTCATATGAGTAGCCTTTACAGTTGGATATGTAAGAGGATTAATAACTGGGATAGAAATCAACAAAGAGAAGGATAATGAAGGAGAATCAGCTCATTAAGAAACCCCTAAGACTGATGCCACTGTTTATTAGGCAATTGTAGATCCAAAAATATGGAGAGCAAAAGCATATTTCAGAACCTAAATCATAACTAAGTCACTGGTATAACGGTATCTCATAGGGAGGTTGTGTGGCAGAGAAGACAGCCACGAGGAAATTATTAAGGAACACCAGCGCACCAAACAAGTCTCCAAAACAGAAAGCTGAGTAGTATTCTGAGAGAGACCCATCAGAAAGACAGAACTCTAAGGGAAAGGTAATGCCATGAAAGTCAAAGATAGAATTTCAGTGGAAAAACAATCCACACGATGAAAGTAAAAGTAAATTAAGAACAGCCACTAAAATTCCAGAGGTTATTTTAAAAGGTGATAAACACAGCTATAATATACCTTGTTACTTTTTTTTTTTTAATTTGGAAAAATAAATTTTACTTGTTTCCTAATTTTCAAAATTCGTGCAAATTTTTTTGCTTACTACATGGAACAAATAGTTTATATATTCAAAGTACTTCCAGCAATAACTAGTAAGTGTTGAATGTTATCCAAATATCCAGTTTATTATGTGAATTTATTTCCTTGTTTTTGTCCTTTGAACTTGTTTCTTGAGAGCAGGGATTTTTCTTTTTGGAGGGATGAGACATTGAAAATGCATTTCTGTATTACTTGTACTTTGATGGTTTTTAAATCTTGTTTGAATATAAACAATATAGTATGTATCACACGCTTTAATGTTAACACAATTAAACACTATCATAGCTCACCAGAATGGTTATTTTGGTAGTAGCATTACCAGATGTGACTGGAGTTTATTACTGCCAGAGTGTATGCCAGATTCTGCTTATCTTTTCAAACCATGTTCCCAGAGGTAAAGCCAGACTGGATGATAATGGAATAGACGTTGTCATAATAATTAAGGGAGAAGGATGGACCATTCTACGTTGGTTAATATTGTTTTCTTTGAGTCGTGTATGTGAGGATATGTTAAATATTCTAAGCATCTTCCAGTTTGACTAAGTCTGCCTTACTTTAATGTCCTGAAGTGGTCTGCAATTATAGCGTATCTTGAAATTCCTGGCAACTTTACCTAGTCAGAGGTTATTGCAACAGTGTGGGAGTAATATTAATCGAGTAGCTTGACGGAAATGAAAAGTGCAATGGTCTTTGCTCAGAACAAACTACGTCGTATTTAATTTGCTATAGGATTTCAGAGAAGGAGAAAATTAATATGGAAGAATGAGAAAATGAAGTCTCATTTTGTTCATTACACTATAAGACATAGCAGATAAATAAATATTCAGGTTCAGATATCTCATTTCACAATTATAAATTTTTATTTTGGTCTTCTCATGTTAAAATCAACATTTTTCATACATGTTCATATATTTCTTCTGTTTCCTTTAATACAGTAACTATTAATGTTTTGTTTTGAAGTTCTTCTCTGCTAATTACAAAATTTTGATGATCTGTTGGACTGCATCTGTTGTTTATTTTTAATCTGGATTATTTCTCATATTCACTTGCTTATTTTTGTGTGCATGTGAGTGTGTGTACGTGTGTGTGTGTGTGTGTGTGTGTGTGAGCGGATGTGTGTTTGTGTATAAGAACACAATAAGAAATCCATATGACATGTTCTGCCGGCAGTGGTTATCTTTATTCTTCAATTTCCATGCCAGCAGAGACTGATCCATATTGCAGTACAACTGGGCTTTTTATGTGATTTACTCTATCTCTTGGTTTTCTCTATTTTTGGGATAGTTCTCAATCTACTCTTTTCTGTACCGTGTGTCATGATAATATCATATTCAGCTATGAAAGAATGAGGAGATTTTATTTTTGTTTGGAAACTGATTTATTTAATTCTATTTTAGATTCACGAAAACACATTTTTGTAATCCATTTTTTTGTAATTGTTGCATGTAAACTCAAAGGTTATTCAATTTACTGTATGTTCCTCAAAAAATGGAATTTTGAACCAACCCTTCTAAACTTATCCAAATTGTTAGCCTAAAGATAAGTACTACCTTGTAAGACTTAGTGTCCTTTAGATTATGCACTTCATACTTTGAGAAAGATGGCTAATAAATGAAGACGTAACTTTAACAGTTAGAAAATGTGGTTCTAAGATCCAATGAGTGAAAGTAGGAGTCAATCTCCTCTAGAAATTTTTGCTTCCTGTTCACCTTTTTTATGGCTTGAGACACAGATATTATTGTTGGCTGAATGACGGTGATGGTGCTGGTATTGCTGGTGAGAAATTCGTCAAAATTTAGTAAAATATATGTTTAGTAAAACCCAAGGAATAGTTATTACTAGTACATACATACTTTTCCTCTTATTCATAAAACAGGAAAGAAAGTGATTTCTGTACTAGAAGGGATAGTTCGTTGCATTTACAATGAGAACGTAAGTTTATTGCCATGCAGCAGAGATCATGACAAACACATCTCACATTCACAAGGTTCACAAAGTCATTTGAGCAAGCATAGTCTGAGCAGTGTGCAATGGCTGGAGGTTTGGACCTCTTGTGCAATAGATGCCTGCATTGCTCGACCAGAAAAGGAACCTAGATTATAGAAGTGCTTAGCTGACTACCACAAGATCTAGACCTAGTGGGAGGAAGGGAGAAGACAAAAATAGATTATGACCTTAGAGCCTCATTTACCTTAGACTGGCCACTACAATTTGGTAATGTATATATATGCATGTAAGATATGTAAGAAAAATATCCCTAATGACAGTCTTTGTCCTCTTAGGTTTTCAAGTGTGCAGCAGACAATTGCTAACTATAATCACAGTGTTGAGAAATAGTGCTCTAAATTTCTTTCTTTTTTTTTACGAGATAAAATGGTTAATATATTGTATATTGTTATCTTCAAAGTAGTTGCTCAGAAGAAAAAATGTGGGCCTAGAAAATTAAGCAAACAATATAAGCACAAACTGTTTCTTTTAATGAACTAATTGAGATTAGTAATATAAGTATTTTAGCCATCTTATATGCATATATATATATATTTTTTCTTTTCCTTTCTTGTTTTCTCCTTTCCCCCATCCCTGTTGTTCTCTCCTTTTGGGCAGTATCTTCCCATTTCACAATACCTATCATACATTTTGCAACTTATTTAATCTTTGGAGTTTTTATATTAGGGAGACAATACCATATTTACACATGGGAGTCTGATTTATTTCACTTATGAGTATGGTCTCAAGTTGGATACACTTACCTATAAAAGCCTTGAGTTTATCTTTCCTTATAGATGAGTAGTACTTCACTGTATAAAAGTATCACATCTTTTTATCCATTTCTCAGATGATAAGCATCTGGGTTGTTTCCGAGATTTAGCTATTATAAGTTGGGATGCTTAAACATGGGTGCACATGTACCACTGTGGTATGATTTTTTAAATTTTTCTGGGAAAATACCAAGTAAGTGAGTAACTGTGTACAATGGGATCTCTAATCCTAGTTTATTGAGGAATCTCCATACTGATTTTCACCATGGTTGTACCAGTCTACACTTCCACCAACAGTGTAGAAGAGTTTCTTTTTCCCCACAGCACCACCATCATTTATTATTGATTGATTGTTTTATGATAGCCTTTTTTTCTGGGGTGAGATACAATCTCAGTGTTGTTTTAATTTGCACCTCTTGAATGACCAATGTGGAATATGTTTATGATGTGCTTATTTACCATCTGTTTTTCTTCATCTGAGAAGTGTGTATTCATTGCAGATGCCCATTTTTGGTTTGGGTCTTTGAATATGGAGGATCTGATTTTTTTTAGTTCTCTATATGTTCTAGATATAAGTTTTTTGTCTCAGGGACAACTGACTAACTTTTTTTTTTTTGCCGTTTTGTGGGTTTTTGTTCTTTGGTGGGGTTTTGTATATTTGATCCATTTTGACTTTGGTTTACTGAATGGTGATAGGCATGGGTGTAGTCTAAGTCTTTGGCATGAGGAAAGCCAAATTTTCCAGCACCACTTATTAAAGAGATTATCCTTCTTCAAGTGAGCATGCTTGGACACTTTGTCAAAAATAAGGTGGCTTACTGTGCTTGTAGTTGTGTCTTTATCTTCCATTCTCTTCCATTGATCCTCAGGTCTGTTTATTTGCCAGTACAATGTTGATTTGATTATAGCAGCTTTGTAGTATAATTTTTAGTCTGGGACTGTGATGCCTCCTGGCTTGTCTTTTTTCCTCAGAATTGCCTTTGCTATTCTAGGTCTCTTCTGGTTCCAGATAAATTTTAGGAGTGTTTTTTCTAGATCTGTGAGGTATGTTAGTCATATTTTGATCAGGATTGCATTAAATCTGTGTAGCAGCTTTGGGAGAATGGCCATTTTCACAAAGATGACTCTTCTTATCCATGAGCAAGGTATATCTTTCCATTTTCTGATATCCTCTTTGATTTCTTTTTTCAGAGCACTGTAATTTTCAATGTATAAATATTTTACTATCTTAAGCCAGGCGTGGTGGCGCATGCCTTTAATCCCAGCACTAGGGAGGCTGAGGTAGGCGGAGCGTTGTGGGTTCCAGGCCGGCTTGGGCTACAACGCGAGAACAAGGGCGGCCTGAGCTACATAGTGCGACCCTGCCTCAAAAAAACCTGGGCTGGGAGTTTGGCTCAGTGCCTTAAGCGCCTGCCCTGGTAGGCGCGAGGTTGTGAGTTCAATCCCCGGTGCTGCAAAAAAAAAAAAAAGAAATTTACTACCTTAGATTGATCTCTAAGTATTTCATTTTTTTAGATGTTATTGTGAGGGTTGTGGTTTACCTAATTTCTCTCTCAGTGTGTTTGTTGTTTGCTACAGGAATGCTAATGACTTTTGAGTGTTGATTTTGTACCCAGCTATACTCCTGAATTTGGTTATTAAATCTAGAAGTCTGTTGGTAGAATTTTTGAGGTCTTCCATGTAGAATATCATGACGTCTGTGAATAAAAATAATTTAACTTCTTCCTTTCTTATTCTTATTCCCTTTATTTCTCTTTCTTTTATAATCTCTCTGGCTACTGCTTCCAGAACTATATTGAGTATAAGTGGTGATAGTGTACATTGTTGTCTGGTTCCTGATTTTAGAGTGAAAGCTTTCAGTTTTTATTCACTTAGTATGATGTTGGCTGGTTGTTTGTCATAGATGGATTTTTTATTTTAAAGAATAAAAAAACAAAAACAATACAGAATTTCAAAACAAAATGATGGGAAATTAACAATGGTTATTGTATTCAATATTGCTATTTTCAAAATATTTGCTCAGATTAGCAGATATTGGCATGCAAAACTAATGAAACAATATAAGCACTAGCTGCTCCTTGCAGTGAAATAATAGAACTACTACAATCATCTTAGCTATTTATATATATATATTTTTTTCTCTTCCTTTCTTCTTTTATCCTTTTTCTCACCCCAGTTGTTCCTTTCTTTTGAGCGATTTCTTTTCCTTTCACAATATCTATTGTGCCTTTTGAAAGTTATTTACTCTTTCAGATTCTTACACTAGGGAGAGAATGGGATTTTTTCACATATAAGCTGATTTATTCAGTCACGAGTATGGTCTGTAGTTGCACCGATTTACCTTTAAAAGCCTCAAGTATATCTTTCTTTATAGCTGAGTAGTACTCCATTGTATGAAAATACCATACTTTTTTAATTCATTCCTCAGTTGATGAACATTTGGGATGTTTCCCAGAGTTAGCTATTACAAATTGTGATGCTGTAAACATGGGTGCATGTATATAGTTGTGGTACGATATTTTCAATTCTTCTGGAAAAATACCCCAAAGGGGAATAGCTGAATTAAGGTAAAGACCATCTGTTGTTGTCAGCGATTGCAAGGAGAATGAGACTATACAGGACACATGATTTACAGTGTTATTTTGTTATAATTACATTCAGGAAATCTATCTACAAACTGAAGACCTAGAGAATCCAGCTGAGGGCTTGGATACCAAGACAATATCCTTAATGAGTTCAGCTGAAAACCTAGAGCCCATGATAACGCCTCCCACGAGTCAAACTGGAGGAATAGCGCCAACAACATTGACTTATGCAAGTCTATTTCATGAATCTGCACTGGCAAGATCCAAAAATCAGCAATGGAGGATAGAAAGTCTATGGCAGCAGAGTGAAAAATTTGTGCCAGTAGATTGAAGGTTCTGTACTGGAGCAAAAAAGCATTGCTCAAAATAAGAGCCCTGAAAATTATCACAGCCATCCTCAGCAACAACAAGGTCCCAACTTCATCTGACAATGAGAACAGGTGAGTTCATACCAGGAAGAACTGAGTTCATATCAGGAAGAGCTGAGTTCACATCATAACAAGCTTCTCCTGGAGCTTGGACAGCACACATCTTCCCCTCTGCAGGCAGGAAGTGATGCTCAAAGTAAGGAGCAGAGCTCCCCCAAAGTGAACCACAGACATTCTCAGTGACAAGGTCTTGAGCTTCTCTGTGGATAACAGCTAAGTTCGTATCAAGGAAGCCAGGGTGAAAAGCTCCTCCAGGAGAGTCAACAGCTTCAAAAGAGCCAACAGCTTCAAACAGCAACAGTACTGTGGAGAACCAATAACACTAACGTCTCCAGTTTCCGCTTTCATGTTTGCAACAATCCTCAAGTGAGCCGCCCACTCAGCACCATGCTGATTCAGTTCAGCTAGTGTTTAAATTGGTCATCAATTCTGAATCCACTACACTAAACTATTCTGATTTTCTGTAGGGTATCGTAAATGAGTGTTGGAGTGTATCAAAAGCTTTTTCTGCAAGTATGGAGATGATCATGTGGTTTTTGTCTTTTGCTCTGTTGATATGATGTATTACATTTATTGATTTACATATGTTGAGTCATCTCTGCCTTCCAGAGATGAATCCCAGTTGGTCATGGTGTATGATATTCTTAATGATTTATTACATTCTCTTTGCTAGTGTCTTATTGAGGATTTTTACATCTATGTTAATTAGGGAGACTGGCCAGTAGTTCTCTTTTTCAGTTGGGTCTTTCCCTGGTTTTGGCATCAAGGTAATGCCTGCCTGCAGGAATGAGCTAGGGAGTATTGCTTCTCTTTCAGTTTCATTAAATTGTCTAATGAGTAATGGCATTAGATCTTGTCTAAATAACTGGTGGAATTCACACACTAATTATGTGGACCTGAGCTCTTCTTTGTTGTTAAGTTTTTAATTATGTTTTTCATTTAATTAAGTGATGTTGGGTTATTCAGAATGTTTATCTTTTTGACTCAGGTTTGGTAATTCACAAGTTTCTAGGAATCTAACCATTTCTTCTATGGTTTCCATCTTATGCAAGTAAAGATTTACTTTGTAGGTATAGATTATCTGAATTTCCACAAGATGTGTAGTGATTTCAACTTTTTCTTTACTCATTGCATAAATTAAATGTTTTTTTCCATTTTGTTTGATAAGGTAGGCTAGAGGTTTATCAATTTCATTTATTCTTTTAAAGAATCAACTCTTTGACTCTTTGCATCATTAATTCTTTGCATAGTTTTCTTAATCTCAGTTACATTAATTTCTGCTCTGAATTTTTTTTTTTTGTTTGTACTGGGAACTGAACTCGTGACCTTGTGCTTGCCAGTCAGGTGCTTGTGTCACTGAGCTAAATCCCTGGCCCTCTGCTCTGATCTTTAAATTTTCCTCCATTGTATGAGCTTTGGACTTGACTTGCTCTTTTTTTTCATGAAGTTTGAGGTACAGCATTAGGCTGTTTATTTATACTTGTTCTGTTGCCGTAATAGGAGAATTCACTGCTATAAAATTCCCTCTTAGGACTGCTTTCATTGCATCCCACAGGTGCTTATATATTGTATCTGCATTTTCTTTTGACTGTAGATATTTATTAATTTCTTCTTTAATTTTATATGTGAACCTTTGGTTATTCAGAAGGGTGTTATTTAATTTCCATGTGTTTATGATGTTTTGCTGTTTCTTTTGCCATTGATTTCCAATTTCATTGTACCATGGTCAGATGATATACATAAGATAATTTCAGTTTCTCTGCATTTACTTAAGCAAATTCTATGGGCTAGTATATGGTCTATTATAGAGAATGTCCCATGTGCAGCTTGGAAGAATGTGTATTCTGATGATGCTCAGTGGAATTCTCTGAAAACATCTACTAAATACATTTATTCACAGGTTTGGTTCAGTTCCGATATTTCTTTGCTGAATTTTTGTCTAGTTGATCTATTTCTTTCTGAAAATGGGGTACTGAGGTCCCTCATTACAATTGTGTTACTGCTTGTTTGCTTTTCTATGTCTATTAATATTCATCTCAGATAATTACATTCTCCTGTGTTTGATGCATATACTTTTATGTTTGCTAATCCTTCCTCTTGAAATATAAATATTTCCCTAATAAGTATGTAGTGACCTTCTTTACCTCTTTTGATCATTCCTGGTTTGAAGTTCACATTGTTTGCAAACAGATTCACTACCCCAGATTTTTTCTGGGTTCCTGTTGCATGGAGTATTATTTTCTATCCTTTGACACCAGTTATTCTAGTATTATTTTTCTTTACATTGTCTTGCATCTGTTGAATTGTTATTTTCTGATCTTTTGTTATTTTCAAGAGATCTTTTCTTTAATGATTACTAGCCACTATCCTGTCTTCAAGGTCTGAAAGTGTGTCTTCAGTTTCATCCAAGTAGTTTTGACAGTTTTCAATGGAATACCTAACTTTCTGGATATTTGTTTGAATCTGTTTCATGAATTCTATTTCTTTCCTATATTGATTGTTCACAGTTTCCAACCTTTTACTGTCATCATCTATTATTTTATCTATCTATTATTCTAGACTTGATGATCAATTCATTTATGAATGTTGACATTTCTTTTTTTACCTATGAGATGATTTCTGATTTGATTTCCTCCATAGCATCATGAATTTGTTTTTGTTTGTTTTGTATTTGTTTTTATTTTTTTTTACTTTGACTGTCATTATTTCAGAAATTTCAAGTGAATATATTCCATTTTCCTCTATCTCTTTTTTCCTGGACTTGTTCTGGGTGAGGCGGAGGTCTGAGATTATATCTTGGTTCTGCGTGTCTCATCATTTTATATTAAATTTTTTTCTGTGTTGATTTTTGTAAGTTTTTGCAGTTGTTAGCTGTATCATGAGTATTGAGACCACTCTAGAGAAAGTTTGTTCCTCAGGGATGTCTTCTGTGTATAGGAAGTTCTTGACTTTTGTCTGTTCCAAGACCCTATATGTCCAGTTAATTAAGAGTGAGATGTTGGTATCTGTTTGGCTTGGTCCACAGTTCTTTGGTGCTATTATTTGGTGAGGTTGTTACCCCATGGTTTCCCAGTATTGTTACATAAGGGAGAATAATGGATTACAACAGATATGACATCCTAATACAGTAGTATAGTTAACAATAACAATAGTATCAAGCACATTTTAGAAACAGGCAAACTATGGTAGCTATTAATTTTGTAGCTCAAACCATAGGAGCAACATCTATAATTACGTAGCAGAATCAATTTTAAATTGGGAGTTCGTTCTAAAAGTCTTTCCCCTTGGTAGAGTGGTTTTACCCTATGGTTGGGAAATTTAAGAAGAATAGTGGATAAAACAAAGATCAAAAAGAAAGCAGAAGCAAGGCTGGATGACAAAGGATGTTCATGTAAACTTTGGGAACCTAGAGGACAGGCAGAAGAGAAAGATTGAGAGAGGAAGCAAGCGATTATGTGAACTTGGTCTCTGGGTTGAGGAATGGGATTAGTTTTCTGTGGCTGGAGTTCATCCAAACTGTTCAGAAAAGAAAAAGAAAAAGGAAAAGGAAAAAGAAAAAGAAGAAAAAAGAAAAGAAAGAGAAATAACATGAAACAAAACAAACAGACAAATGACAACAACCAAAAAAGCAACAACAAAAAGAGAGAGCAAAGGTGACCCCACCCACATGCTTCTATTCCGTACGTCTTTGTCCTCAACCACAACACTGGTTCATCTAACTTAGCACCTGTTGGTTTGTGTTGTTACAGATGCTTCAGATTTTTCATGCCCGTATGTCCACCTGTACATCCTGTGAGCCTTAGTTGGGACCCTACTGTGTTGCTGGCATTTTCTCTCATCTCTGGGCCTTCCTGAGAAGTTTACCTCAGTTGTCACAGCACTGAGAGAAGGAAACATAATTTGGACCTGCCAGTGTGGTTCACCTGGGTCATGGCAGACAGGCTAATGAGCAGGGCTTCTCTTTTCTGTGCTCTTCACCTGGGATCCTGAGGTGGAGACAGCAATGAGAGGCTCCTCTAACTTTCCTATTCTTCACAAATAAATTTTTATTCCTATTGAATAGTAACTACCCATATGCCCTCACCTTTGCCAATTTCAAATCTACTTTCCACCTCTATAAGCCTGACTACCTTAGATAACTCACATGAGTGCAGAAATGTAATACTTTTTCTTCTGTAACTCAGACTATTATTATCATTGTTATTAATTATTATCTATGACTTCTCAGTTTCTTTGATAAGCTCTTGAGCCAAGAAACAAGTCACACATTTTCTTAATGTCTACTCCAAATTCTACTAATTTATGTTGATGGCAATTATTTTTGGTGAAAACATTAAGTAGAAAAATACAGAATCTAAATTCTGAGGATGAATGGAAGGGTTTCTTTCATCTCCTTGATTCTGCAGTTAATATTTTAAGAAACTACAAACTTTAATTTTTTTCTCCAAGCAATGCTTTATTTTTTATTCTTATTCTTTACTTTTACACATTAGGCTTATCTGGAATTTAGACTCCTAAATTAGTTTTCCATCTTCTTTTATGTACTTCTTTAATTTTCTGAGCCACTAACAAGTTTTACTCATTTATTCAAATAGATGTCAGCCCAATACTTCTATAAAATGAAGAGAAATTTGATGTAAATCTGATTAAAATTATTTTCAACTCTTTCTTCTCTTCTACTTTGCTTGCCTCAGGGCTCCAAATTAATATTGTAAATTGAGTACAATATTATCTAGGTAATTATAAAATGATAATAGATACCAGCAATGTTTTCTAAGAAAATGATAAGTTTTTCCAGATATAATATACATACTACTTCTTTGATAACCTTAATCTCCCTCCAATCTTCTTATGTGCCAAAAAGAGTTTAATTACTTTCATAGTAAAGAATTACAGGACCTCTTTTATCCACAAATAAATAAATAAGTTGCATAGCAAGTGCTCTAAGATTGTGTTTATTGGCATACTCACTGTGAATTGATGTCATTTCGATGCTAACCATTTATCACACATAATATAATAAACAGTAGCCAAGCTTTCTTCTCATTTGGTTGTGGAGGAAAAGTGCCTAGATTTCTGAGCACCCTGAACCCAGTTCCGATTAACAAATTCTCTAGGATCCCACCATTTTAGGATGTGGTACTCTCAGGAATTTCTTCTCAAAGTAAATACTTTCACTTTCACAATTCTGAGACTGCAGCAGGTGCAATCCTGATGCTTTTTTGTGATGCCTGCAGCCCATATTTTCTGATCTCCTGTTCCTTCTTAGCAATCAAGATCTCTGCTATATATTTGCAGTCTACAGTTTTATTGAAGCTTCCTTTCTGGCCAATCTCACAAAGTTTTAAATGATTCTGATGGAAACTTCACTCTTGATTTTCAACATAAATCTTACTAAAAGACCCCACTATAGCCATGTCACCACCTCAACGTTAGAGTGGCTTGAAATTTCTTCTGCCAAATTAATAGTCTGTCATCCTTAATCTCAGTCTCAGGCAAAGTCTCCAAACATAAGCAAAATGTAAACTTTCTGCCAACATATAATACTCCTTGTCTGAAATCCAACAGTCATTGCAGTCCTTCTTCTCAGAAAACACCTTTCAAGCCTGATCTTTCCCAGCAGGATATCTATCAATCTTCTGATCTTCTAAACTCATACCAGAATCTTTCATACAGTACAGCCAAAGACATCCCAGGGCTACCATTTGAGCTGGTATCTCTGAACCTTTCCAAGCTCTTCACACAAGACATTCCCAGAAGCTCCTATACTAAATTGTAAGGTATAGCCCCAGCAATGGCCCCACTCTTGGCAACAAATTTTGTCTTAGTAACTTTTCTGTCATTGCTAACACAAAATACACATCTAAAGTTAAAGGAGTAAAGGCTTTTTTAGTTTATAGTTTGTAGAGATTTCAGTCCATATTCAGCTGGTTGCCGAGCAGGGTGGCATCTCAGAGGAGAAACAATTGATGGTGGGCAGAAGGTAGCAAAGCAACAAGTGACAAGTTAAGCTTGTTTCTGTTTGTTACTTTGTATCCGGTTTACTAGAAATGAGGTTGTTCCAATTCACTTATTGGACAGATCCAGCGATCACCCACCCTTAATCCTAGCACCCTTACTTCCAGTATTGCACCACCAAT
>RJWM01004794.1:56137-97801 GCA_004363535.1 Dasyprocta punctata
AAAAAAAAAAAAAAAAAAAAAAAAAAAATTTATCTACTTATTTAGCTAACGCAATATAAAAATAACATTTTTGAAAGCATTCTCATTAAAATTAAACCTTCAAATCTTGTAAATAATACTAATAATGAAATAAATAATATACAACTCATAATAAGAGTAATTTTATGAATTATTTTCATAATTTGATCTTTCTACAAATTAATATAAATATTTTGATTACAAAATATTATCTTCACTTTTAAGGGGAGAACTAATAGTTTAAAAAAATAAAAAAAAATAAAGAGAATTGAAACAAGGAACACTAAGAAAGAAATTTCATTTCATTTCAAATTAAAATATTTTAATTATATATTAAAAATATCACAATAGAGCAAATAACTAATAGAAGAAGTGAATCTTACAAGATACACCTGTAGAAGAAAACATTTAAAGAATCAGTTATTAAAGAATGAAAGTTCCCTCAGCAAAAGCATCAAACATTTGGTAGACAAGAAATAAGATTAAGCTTGATTTTGCAAAAATGATACATAAAATTAAATTCTTGGTGGATTAAAATAAGTATGAAAGTTAAATCAGAGCATTTGAGACAACAAAGTAATAGTTTTTGGAGGGATTCTGAAACATTTCAATCTGTTTCTGCAGTGAATCACTAGGATTACATCTCTATTTGTCTTCGTGGTAAACTTAAATACTTTTGTATCAAAATTGCATGCAATAAAACAGTGCAAGAATAGAATGTAAAATATAAATATGAAATTTGAAATTCAAAAGTTTTATATGCAAGAATAAAGTCTAATATATTAATATAAAATTTAATTCAAAACTTAGATATCCTAAGTGTGAGGTAATTTTATACAAATCAAGAATAAATTCACAAAAGTGCCCTTTATATTTGAGTTGTTAACTGATAATTTACTTCAAACGTCAAATGTTAGTGGATGTTTTTGTACTCTCAGAGGTAAGCAAATAGATGATTAAATATTTGTATGTAAATATTGTTCTCATTTGGAAAAACATTTTTAAAAATGTAGTATTTGGATACTAAATTTCTGGAAATTAAAAAAAATACATTCACAGCTTAGTCACATATCAAAATTTTTAGACAAGATTATCATCAGTAATCATCTTCTAAATGATCACCTATTATCATTGTCATGGATTCTTCCACAATTTTTTATGGCAAGATGTTTACCAATTACCTGGTAGTATACAAAATGTAATAAGTTGAAACAAACTAAAAGAGGGACAATTCAATATTTTATTGCACATTTTCCTGATGATTTATATTACATAAATGAAATCTAAGCTTTTATATAATATAAATGGTTTTTTGAGGCAGGGTTGCATTATGTAGCTCAGGCCGGCCTTGCACTGGCGTTGTATCCCAAGCTGGCCTCAAACTCACAACACTCCTCCTACCTCAGCCTCCCGAGTGCTGGGATTAAAGGCTTGAGCCACCACGCCCGGCAACAGTTGCGTTTTTATAAGTGAGACATACTGAATAGAAAATAGTCTTAAAGTTTCAACACTCAAAGTATGTTTGTGTTTCCAGACAAAAAGGCAGAAAAAAGTTGTCGAACTATGCCCACAATAGCTGCAATTTTAATGTGTTTCAGTAAACATAATTTTACATAATAAAGATATTCTACATAGATAATTGAAGTCCCCTCATAAAAGCAGTTACAAAAGTTAAATGCAGAACCTGGTTTCAACCAGAGTCAGCAGTCAGTGAGCAGGAAATATGCAAATTTCTCTGTCAAAATAGATCCATGTAACTAAAGCATTTATAATCACTTAAAAAGGAAATCAAGAAAATGAAAGATGAGTTGTAGCTATCAGTTGAAAATCAAGCTGTGAACAGAATAGGAATATACACCAAATGCAAATTAACTGACTTATAACACTGTGCTTATGTTAAACAGAAAGCTTTTTTTAAAATAAATAAGTTGGAAAAAGAAACAGCAGTACCAAATTAAGGAAATAATAAATGTCTCTGTGTCTGAATTCTACTTCACTTACAAAAATTGGATAGAAATTTTATTTTATTTGCAATTAACTTTATTGGAACAATGTAGTATATATAATAATCACATTAATCATAGGAGACTTGTACATGATATGTCTTTGTTCCTGTTTTTTTCCCATTCCTCTTCCCTTGATTTGACCCCTCTTCCTATTTACAAAGCTTTGTTTCCATTTTATTCTTTCTTCTATTTTTTTCTCTTCTTTCCTCTTCCATCACCATTCCTTGGTTCCTTTTAATACTTCCTATTTCAGAATATCGGTTATACTTTTTGGGTCTTTTTGACACTTTCGGTTTCTCACACCAGAGAAACAATGTGATATTTACATGTGTCAGATTTATTTCACTTAAGAGTATTGTGTCAAGGTCCATCAATTTAAGTACAAATGTCTCAAGTTATCCTTCTTTTCAGTTAAGAGCACTCTATTGTATAAAAGTCTGCAACATTTTTAACCATTCATCAGTTCATGGGCATTTGGGTTGTTTCAAAGATTTAGATTTTACAAACTGTGTTGCTATAAATATGACTGTGCATGTCACTGTGGTATGATGCTTTAATTATTTCAGGAAGATAGCAAGGAGGGAAATAGTTGTGTCAAATGGAATCTCTAGTCCTAGTTTTTTTGAGGAATCTCTGCACTGTTTTCCACAATGGTTGCACCAGTCTATATTCCCACCAACAGTGGAGAAGTGTTGCTTTCCCCCACAACCTGACCAGCTTTTGTTGATTCATTTGTTGATAATACTCATTCTTTCTTGTGTGAGGTTGAATGTTAGTATTGTTTTAATTTGCATCTCTTGAATGACCAGCTATTGGTACTAAACTTTTTTTCATATATTTACTTCCTATTTGTACTTCTGCTGAGAAGTAACTGTTCATTGCAGATGCCCATTTTTGTATTGAGTCTTTAATTCTGGGAAGTATGAGTTTTTTCAATTCTTACATGTGCTAGATATTTGTCCTTTGTCTGAGGGATAGCTGGCTAAATTTTTTTACTTTTCTGTGGGCTGTTTTTTCACTCTGCTGGTGATTTTTTGTTTTTATGTTTTTGTTGTGTAAAAACTTTTCATAAAAATGAAATTCCAGTAGTTAAATCTTTTTTATTTTTCTCCATTCAAGATTTTTTTTCCTGAAGTCTTTGCCTACACCTAAGTCTTCAAGAGTTCTACCTATTTTCCATTCCACCAGATATTTCTATTTAATATTTAGATCTTTGATCCATTTTGATCTGAGTTTAGTGCATGGTGTTATATATGGTTCTAGTTTTAGTTTGGGGAATGGAGAAAGCTAGTTTTTCCAGCACCATTCATTAAAGAAACTGTCTTTATTCCAGTAAAATTGTTTGGTCCCTTTGCCAAAGATAAGGTGGTAGAGACTGTTTGAAGTTGTTCCTGCATCTTTCTACTTTGTTCCATTAATCCTCAGGTCTGACTTTTATCCAGTAACATGCTGTTTTTAATAGCATTATTTCAGGTCAGGGATTGTGATGTCCTCAGCCTTGTCTTTGTTGCTCAAAATTGCTTTTGGTAGTCTGGGTCTTTTCTGGTATTAAATGAAACTTAGGAATATTTTCTCTAGTTCTGTGTGGTGAGCTAAATTTCATTAAATTGGCTTAACTATTTTGGGAGTATGTCCATTTTTGTAATGTTTGTTTTACCTACCCAAGAGCAAGGGATATCTTTCATTGTTTTTACATCCTCTTGGATCTCTTTGTTCAGATTGATGCAGTTTTCAATATAGAGATCCTTTACTTCCTTTGTTATAGTTTTTCCTAAGTATTTCATTTTTTAAATGCTATCCTGAAAGTTGTGGTTTCACTAGTTTCTTTCTTAGTGAGTTTGTTATTTGTGTACAGGAATGCTATTGATTTTTGAGTGCTGATTTTGTAGCCATCTAAGTGACTAAAGAGATTATTAAACCTAGAAATCACTTGGTTGAGTTTTGGGAGTCTTCTATGTAGAGAAACATGTCATCTTCACATAATAATATTCAAATTATCCTTTTCATGTCTTTATTCTTTTTATTTCTTTATTTTGTCTGTTTGTTCTAGTTATTATTTCCAGAACCATATTGAATAGGAATGGTGATAGTGGACATCCTTGTCTTGTTCCTGATTTTAGAGAAAAATTTTCAGTTTTTCAGCATTCATTATAATGCTGGCTGTTGGTTTGCATGGATGGATGTAATTAGATTGAAATAAACTCCGTCTGTTATGGCTTGTGTCTGCATGTCCCCCCAAAGCCTCATATAGTTATGGAGGTGTGCTTTTCAGAGGTGAATGAATCTAGAGTATTTGATTAATTCATGCTCTATTGCTGTGATTATGGGTGTGAGTTCTATACCTACTGGAGGGTGGGTAGCTTACATACAATGTAAGGGACAGAAACAGTTTTTTCTTTCTTTTCCCCCTTTTTTCTCTTGATGCTTTTACTGTTTTCAACCACCATGAAACTGTTGCCCTCTGCCACTCTGCCTTGGAACCAGTCTAATATGGACTGAAACCTCCACAAACTGTGAGCTAAATAAACTTTTCCTTCCTTAATTTTGGGCATTGGATATTTTGTCTCAGCAATGAGAGAAAAGTAAACAACAGTGAATTTGGTACCAAGAGTGTGTTGTTGCTGTGACTACATCTGACCATGTGGTTCAGGCACCTTTGGGAATGGCTTGTGGGAAGAGTTTGGAAAGGTTCAGAGATGTTGCTGAAAGAGTAGAGCTGGAAAGCCTTAGAATGTTCTGTAAGGGAGACCCTATACAGAGCTCAAAATCTAGAAAACTGGTGAAGTCCAGATTAAGGAGAATTTGCTGGGAAAAAGGACTGCATTGGCTGTTGGAGTCCAAATGATGCATGTTACAGCAAGGCAGAAAGTTTCTCTGCATTTTTCTCATGTACAGAGATTTTTCCTAAGAATAGGATTAAGGATGGTGGACTGATTAAACTGACTGAAAAAATTCAATGCAGTCCAATGTAGCGATGGTGGCCTGTCTATTGTTCAAGGTTTTTAGCCAGATTTATGTTCAGAATCAAGAGCAAAGGATGATTTAAAAGATTGTGAGTCTGCCTAGAAAGTAAGATCCAGTAAAACTGTGGACTACAAAGAAGATAGATATAAGGAAATCTCCACTGCTGAGAAGGAACAGGAGAATAGAAAAGGTAACCTGAGGGCATCACAAGAAGCAGCAACTTTCCACCCTTTGTCATTTCAAAACTGCGAAAGTGGAAAGAATTTGCTTAGAAAAGTAAGCTACAGAACACCATGCTCTAGATTGGCTGCAGCCACACTCCTTTCCACAATGGCAGTGGCAGTAGCCACTATGTTCCAGTATGGCAGTGGTAGTTATTCCAAGCTCCAAAGTGGCAGTGGCTGCACCAGATTGCAGAATGGTGGCAACATAATTTATTCCTCAGAATCCAGTTCAGTGTGTTTATCAATCCAGGAACTTGACTCCTACAGCCAAGAGAGAGAGAAGCCTGCTTATTGCTTTGGCTGGCAGCAGATCTTGGCACCATGCATGGAGTGCTGGTTTTAGGCACATGCAGAATGCAAGAGTTCTGAGCATAAGTCTTCAACTCAGATTTCAGAAGTCATCTTGAGAGGCCAGATAGTTTGACCCCGAGAAGGCAGTGTGTGAAGCTGTGAGTATGAAGCCAAAGATGGAGTGGAGACTTCAAAAATTCGGAAAAATGGGGAATGTGGATTATCCAAGGCAAGCTGCAAGAATTGATCAAAGCATGCCTATGAGAAAAACCCTGGGAGCTACAACCACCAAAAGCGTCATGGGGAGAGTCACACAAACCTTTTGGAGCTCACAACTTGCTAGAAATTTCCTCAGATGTTCCACATGCAACTATGAGACCTAATGTTTGCCCCGCTGGATTTTGAACTTTGCTTTCATCTCATTCATTTTTATTTCCCTGTTTGTAACTAGAATGGAAACATCTATCTCATGCCACTGAACGTTGGAAGTGCTTGACTTTCTTTTCATTTGAAGAGCTAAGAGTTTGCCTTAGATCTTAGAGTAGACTTGGGACTTGAACTTTTCAGCAATGCTGAAACTGGTGGACACTGGCAACTCTTAGAGATGGACTAAAATTTCTTTTGCATGAATCCTTGGGGGACCAGGGGCAGAATGTTGTCATTTGTGTCTGGATATTCCTCCCCCACAACTTCATGCAGTCATGGAAGTGTGCTTTTTGGTGGTGGATGAGTCTAGAGTTTTTGATTAATTCATTTTCTAGTGCTGGGATTATGCGTGTGAGTGCTACACTCACTCTAGAGTGGGAAGCCTACATGCAATGTAACGGACAGAGAGTCTTCTCTTACTCTCTTCCATTTTGCTCTTGTTTCTTTTACTGTGTTCTGCCACCACAAACTGTTGCTCTCTGCCATGTGCCACTCTGCCTTAGAACCAGTCTAGTATGGACTGAAACTTCCACAAACTGTGAGCTAAATAAATCTCGCCTTCCTTAATTTTGGGCATTGGTTATTTTGTCTCAACAATGAGAGAAAAGTAACCAACACATCATTTATTCCAATTTTCTGTAGGTTTTCTTTTTATCATGAATGCATGTTGGGATTTGTCAAACATTTTTTTCTATTGAGATAATCATGCTTGCGTCTTTGCTTCTGTTAATATGGTGTTTGATGATATTGTTATTGCTAATTGTGCTATTTTATCTAGGATGACAAACTTGTTATAATCAGTTGTTCACTCTTGTATGACTACACTGTGGTAATCTGGTGTCGTAATCATTCCCATGGTCCAGTATCAAATTACTGTGTGCTGAATCAAACAGGTAGCAATTCTTCATCCCTAATAAAGTGGGAAGATTGGACTTACTCAGCAATTTTAGAGTAAACATGGCTCAGAAAATTGCGGAATGTAGAAAAATGATGGAAAACACGAATGCTCAAGTTAGGAAAAATATGAAATCCATGATACACATTAAAATATATGTAGGAAATTAAAAATTCCATTGAAAATTTACAAAACCAAATAAAAGAAAGTGAAGACAGGATATTAGACCTAGGAGAAAGGATTGTTGTTAGCAATCATGAAAAGTTTCCTTAAAAATCAAGGGACCATGAGAAAATAATCCAACAACTAACTGCAAGATGATTCAAAGAAGAACAACATAAAATTGATCAGAATCAATAAAAAAAGCAGTGAGTCACCACAAAATATATTTTTAAAAAAGGTTCATAGAAGTAATAACAGAAAACTTTCCAAGCATGGAAAAATAGTTTGACATGCAGCTAAGTGAGGCATACAGACCTCCAAATAGTCATTACCAAAATAAATCTACACCAAGACACATAATAATCATGATTCCAGAAATTTGGCACAGAAACAGAGTATTAAAAGCTGTTACAGAAAATTAAAAAGTCATCTATAATGGAAAGCCCATGAGAATCACAGCAGACTTCACCACCCAAACTCTTAAGTCAAAGAGAGGTTGGAGTGAAATATTTCATGCCCTGAAACAAATTCCAACCCAAATTGATGTAAACTGCAAAATTATCTTTCAGAGTTAATGGAAAAAGAAAATACTTCCATGACAAGGAACAACTAAAGAAATTCATGACCACCAAACCAGCTTTACAAAATTTCCTGAAAAATACTATGTAAAGAAAAAACAAAGACCAGAATTCCAAGAGTATGAATAGAAAGAAGCCACCTAGGGCCAGGGATATGACTCAGTGGTGCCTGCCTAGCATGCATGAGGTCATAAGTTCAATGCCATGTATCAGAAAACAACACAAAACAAAACGCCACCAGAGGAAGCATTTAAACAGAGGAGAAAAACAGGGAATCATGAGATGAGCAGGAAAGTAATAGTTATAATCATCAATACAAATCATCTCAATTCATCAGTCAAAAGAAGTAGACTCTCAGAATGGATCAAAAAACAATATCCAACAATATTCTGCATTCAAGAAACACATTTAACTGAAAAAGAAATTCATAGACTGAAAATCAAAGGATGAAAAAAGTCTTCAATGTGACAGGAAATCAGAAAAAAGCAAATATGACTATTCTATTTGCAGACAATGTGAACTTCAAGTCAAGACTGGCCAAAAGAGATAAAAAAGGCCACTAAATTTTTGTGTTAAGGAAAACTCCAAGAAAAGCTAACAAACATAAATATATTGATGCACCAAATTCAGACGTAGCCAACTATGTAAAACAAATATTAACAGACATGAAAAATCAAATAAGCACTAATACAATTGTAATGGAAGACCCTAGAACCCCACTGTCACAAATAGATAGATTAAATAGGCAAAACAAACGAAAACTAAAACAAACAAACAGCAAACATATATCAAAACTGAAACAAATCTATGAATGAGTGGACTTATTAGATGTCTGTAGAGTGTTTCATCCCACATCAGAATACACATTGTTTTCAGTACTGCATGAGATGTTCTCCAAAATAGATCACATAGTAGCCCATTGAATAGGCTTAAGTAAATGCAAAAGAACTGAATTTATTTCAAGCATATAATCTGAACTCAGTGCCGTGAAATTGGAAATCGATGGCAAAAGAAACTACAAAAACTCCATAAACACATAGAAATTAAATAAGAACCTGCTGAACAACCAATGGAATTGGTTCTATTTGGAAGTATGTTAATTTCACATATGAAATTAAAGAAAAAAATGAGATAGTTTCTACAATTAAATGATAATGCATATCAAAACTTGTGGAATGCAATGAAAGCAGTCTTAAGAGGGAATTTTATTGTAGTGAATTCTCATATCAGGGAAACAACCAGTAAAATTAAGCAAGTTTGATTTTCAAACGTCTAGAAAAACAATAAAAATCAAGTCAAGTCCAAAGCTTGCATGAGGGAGGAAAAAGCAAGAGGTCACAAGTTCAATTTCTGGTACAAAAAAAAAATTGAAGGAAGAAATTACAAGGATTAGAGCAAAAATTAATGCGAGTGAGACTAAGAAATCATTACAGAAAGTAAATGAACAAAACAGTTGGTTCTTTGAAAGATTAAATAAAACTGAATAATCCTTAGCCAAACTTATCACAAAAAAAGAAAGGAAAGAAAATATTTAAATTCATGCAAACAGGAGTAAAAGGGGTAAAAGCACAATGGGTCTTTCAGAAAACCAGGTCATCAATAGCTACTTCAAGAATCTATAATAAGATGGAAAATACAGAACAAATGAATACATTCCTAGATACATATAATTTACCAAAGTTGAGTGAGGAAAGAATTAAAATTCTAAATAAAACCAATATCGATCAATGAAATTGAAAATGTAATTAAAAAATACCAACAAGCAAAAGCTCAGGTCATAATAAATTCTCTGCTGAATTCTGCAAGAAATTTAGAGAAGATCTAATGTCATTACTTCTCAAAATCTTAAATTAAATTTAAAGGGAAATGATAGTCCCAAAGTCATTCCTGGAATCAAGAGTTACATTGATACCAAAACCAGGGAAAGATCTATTCAAAAAGATAACTACAGACCAATCTCTCTAAGGAACATAGAGGCAAAAATCCTCAATAAGATACTGGCAAACAAAATGCAGCAAATTATCAAGAAGATAACACACATGACCATATAAAATTCACTCTAGAGATGCAGGAATGATTCAGCATACACAAATCATAAATGTAATGCATCATATTAACTGAAATTTTGAAGAATTTGTGATTTTGAAAGATGATAGAGGTTTTTCAAGTAAATTGTGCAAAAAGTATGTGCTGAATCATAATATGTATTAAAAGTATACATGTTCAGTAAAAATAAGTAAAAATAAACTTATGCAAATTTTCAATAGCACTTTGAATTATTTTAGTATCTTTCAGTGTTATTTCTACAATTTTTATTGATGTTTCTGTCATTTCTAAATTAATTTGATTGGTGAGCAACTGGAGTTCCATATGCTTCTTCTCAAACTCACTATCAGAGTTTGTTTATAGGATATAGCTGATATTTTAGCCTGAATAAGCATGATATAAAATAGATGGAGTATACAATGCGAAATCATTTATTTTTCTACATTTGTTACTCTCTACCATGTAGTTCTTGTTGTTTAACTAAAACAGATGCATTTGTCTTAGCAAAGGTGTATATATACCTCCTCTCTTTCACATTTAGAATTATTTGTAAATGTATTTATTATATAAATCTTTGCTTACACTATTTCTCTCATTGTCAGATTAAATATATGCCTATTTGTAAGATAAATATTATGCATGTTAAATGGCATTACCCTATATGTAACATAATATAGTTTACTCAATATATTGTATATACTATATAACTAATTTATGTACATTTCGTATGTATTATGAGAAATATTATATAGAACATGTTATATATTGCAAAGCAAAACTGTATTATTTCATAAACGGTATTGATACACATTTCTAGCACTCTGGAAGGCTGAGGCAAAGGATGACAAGTCTGAGGCCAGCCTTGATAACTTAATAGGTTCTGTTCCAAATCAAAAGTAATAAATAACGGTCCAGGCATGTAACTCTGTGTGAAGGTCCTGGTTTTAATGCCCAGTACTACAATGAAAGAGTATTAATTCGGAGCATTTAATATGGTTTCATATACATTTATATTGTAAATTCATTTCCATAATGAAGTCAAGAAATATTTCCACCATCTCACATACATAATGTACCATGTGTATATGGTAAGATGCAGCCCTGAGCAAATTTTAAGTACACAGTACAGTGTTATGAACTATAATCAGTATTTAAATTGGGTCTTCAGAACATATTCCTCATATAATTTAAAGTTCATAGTATTTAACCAGTATTTCCCCATTTCTCCAACCCTCAAATATCTCACAACCATTGTTCTACTTGCTGGTCTTATGAATTCATATTTGAAACAAATTAAAATGCAAAAGTGCACAAAGAATTTATACAATTTAGTGGTAAAAATGATATAAAATAATTGTAATAATATTTTAAAAGGTTGAGAGCATTTGCAGTATGGTTTTGAAAAGTTAACGCAATATTCCAAAAGTAGCATTAATGTTGGACTAACAATTTCAGTGCAGTTTTAAAATATTATCTGTGTGTATTTCTTTGTTAACAGAACTCCTAAAATAGCAGGATTTTAACTGACTACTTATTTCATGTGAAGAGAAGATATTTTACCCATAATTAATTTTCTTAATTGTGAGATGTGCCAAATGAATAGGAACACACGCTACCATGTGGATCATGATATTTATTTTCATAAAACTGATAACAACAATACTAAGCATAATGGCAACATCTATTTTCTTGTGAAGTATTAAATGAGCCTAACTACTATGCTTGCACTACCTAATTTATTTTCAAAAGTAATTCTGAGAAATAAATAATACTTATTTATCACTTTTCTGATGAAATTTGTGGCACAGGTAGGTTGAATGTTATATTGCATGAAACCAAAAAATGAAGCTAAACAGTAGCCAGCAAGAAAAGGATGAATGTGTCTTTATAAGATGTTACAATGTCAGCAGGGTAAGAATGATCAGAAGAATGCTATGAAAGAAAACATAAGGGGAAATTAATATTGATTAGTCTTTCACACTTAAGAAACATTCATTTAGTATCAGTTTTTTATGAATTTCTTTCATTTTAAATTATTTATTGAAAAATAATTCCCATTTGTACAAATATCTGATTGAAATTGTCTAATTCAATTTAAAAATTATTATAGATCTGAGTCTGAGTCCACATTCTGTGCTTTTTCCACACCCTGGGAGGGCAGTAACTGTGAGAAGAGTCTGAATTCACGCTCTGCGCTCTTTCCATCTTCCCTGGGACTGGGAGGTCTGTAAGAAGAGTGTAAGGACACATGCCTTTGGCAGATAGACTGACCCGAACCCCAAGACCCAGGAAACAGCCCAGCCCCCAGCATATAGACACACACCCACACACATACACACACACTACTGGAAGATGGAGTAGTCAGTGAGGTCAGCAACATAGAAGCGTCTGAAGCAGCAGCAAAGAGCCAGATGTTATATTCTGGAGAGCTCCAGCAACAGAAGACCAGTCCTGGCCCTCACATCCACAAGTCAAGACCAGCTCCAAACCCAGCACATATCTGGGATCTAACATGGACACTGTCACAGAACTGTAAACACCAGAGGTCCTTTACTGCTTTTATTCGCCCTTGTTTGTCTGATTGGCTATCCCTTTCCTGTCTGGTTGTTTGCCATCTTGTTTTGCTTTGTATTCTGTGGTTACTTTTGTATTTGGAACATTTTTTCTCCTCTCTTTCTCTGGTTCCCTTTTTCTTTCTCTCTTCTCTATTTTCTTTTTTGTTATCTTTCTTCCTCCATTTATTCTTCATTTTATTTTATTTTATTGTTCATATTTCCTACCTTTCTTTATTGTTTTCTTCTATTGATTCTCTTTCTCTTTTTCCTCAATTACTTCTTGAATTTAAACTTTCAAGTGCATAATCACATTCCCTGCATATTCTGATTACTCCTTCTCTTTCTATTTCATTCTTTCCCTCCAGTGTCCTCTGGTTTCCCAAAACTCAGGTGATCAGCCTTTGACCTCCAGCTCTGACTCTACTAAATCTAAACTCATTCATGACTTTAGCCTGTCTCCTACCCATCTTAATCCCACTGCCCTCTGCAAAAGGGTAAAATCACTCCACTAAGGGAAAAGTCACTACATTCAAATTCATGGCATATGTTTGCTTTTGTTATACAACTGTAGAATTTGCTCTTGTGGATGGAGGTAGCACGTTAATGATTACCATAATTTTTCAGTATTTTAATTGTACTCAGAATTAGAGGAAACATTGCTAAAATTCACCTGGAAACAGAAAAGACCTACAATAGAAAGGCAGTACTGGGCAAAAGAGACAAGGCAGGGGTCATTGCAATTCCTGATTTGAAATTATGCTATAAAGCTACTGTGATATAATCAGCAAGGTATTGGCAAAAAAGAAACCTAAGGACCAGAGGAGCAGATTAGAAGAGGCAGACAGAACTCCAAACACACTCAGGATCTTTTTTTCCTTTAATTTACAAAGAATCTGCATAAAAATCAATAGAACAGGCAAGCAGGTTTAGCAAGGTCATGGTACAAGGTCACAAAACCATATACAGAAATCTAGTGTTGGCTTATACACAAGCAATGAACAATTCAAAAGTAAAATTGTAAAGGCACAAGTTACAACATCACAAAAATTTTTAAAGCAACATTGCTATATAAATCTACCAAAATACATTCATTATCTGTAGCCTAAAAACTATAAAAACTGATCAAAAGTACTTAAATATAACCTAAATGAGTGGAGAGAGACTATGTATTTGAATTGGACAATTATCAAGACATTTATTCTCTCTATACTTATCTATAGATTCATCTCAATATCTATCAAAATCTCAGCAGAATTCTGTTAAGCCAACTTATTTTTGACAAAGGGGCCAAACATATTCACTGGAAGAAAGATAGCTTCTTTAATAAATGGCGCTGGATAAATTGACTCTTGAAATGTCCAAGACTAAAACTAGACCCATGTCTGTCACCATACACTAAACTAACGTCAAAGTGTATCAAATATCTAAGTACGAAAACACAAACACTAAATCTACTGAAAGAGAAAATGAGTAGAAGTCCGGAAGACATAGGGATAGGCAAAGACTTCATGTACAAAACCCAAACAGCACAAGAAACACTTCAAAGAATCAAGGACTGAGATCTTATCTTATTTAAAAGATTTTGTGCATCAAAAGAAGTCACCAAGAGAGTGAAAAGACAACCCACAGATTGGGAAAATATTTTAACCAACTGTCAGTCAGACAAAGGTCTTATATCTAGAACATATAGAGAATTGAAAAATATCAGATTCCCTAAATTCAAAAACCTAATCCAAAAATGGGCAGCTGAGATGAACACAAACTTCTCAGATGAGGAAATTAAAATAACAAATAATTATAGGTAAAAATGTCCAGTATCTTTGATCATTTGAGAGTTGCAAATTAAAACACAACCAAGATTCCGTCTCATCCGAGTAAGAATGGTTATTATCAAGAAATCAACCAATAGTAAATGCTGATGGAGATCTGGGCAAAAAGAACCATTTTCCATTGTTGGAGGGGAGGTAGACTAATGCAGCAACTATGGAAATCAGCGTGGAGATTCCTCTAAAAACTAGGATTTGAGCGCCCATCTGACCCAGCTATTCCCCTACTGCATATTTTCTCAGAAGAATTTAAAACAAAACAACACTGCAATATGTACACCCATGTTTATAGCAGCACAATTTGTAATAGCTAAACCTTGGAAACAACCCAAATGCACATCAACTGAGGAAAGGATAAAAAAAATGTACTTTTATTCAATGGAGTACTACTCAGCTATACAGAAGGATAAACTTGAGACATATATAGGGAAATGGTTGCAATTTGAAACCATACTCATAAGTGAAATTAATCAGACTTGCATGTGTAAATATTGTCTTCTCTCCCTAGTGTAAGAAACTGAAAACGTGAATAATATTCAAAATGTACAATAGATATTAGGAAATGGGAAGCAACTGTTCAAAAGAAAAGAGAAACTGGAATGGGGGAAACAGAAGAGAAGGAAGGGAGAAGGAAAAACGTATATACATACACAAAATAGTTTAAAGAGTTATACTACTAAGTGCTATTAGTTCTTTGAAAAGAAATGCTGTTCCTATAGCATTTGATGAATTTTTCATGCCTATATCTTGTAATATGAGCAAGTACTTATAGCATGACAATATACCAATACTAACTATTGTTACTCTCTTACAGTCTTATTTTGAAATTTTGTACAATTGTTTTTATTGCTTTTTCTTTCTTTAAAATAAAAAAAAGAAACATCTTATAATAAGCAAGAGACTAGCAAACAGCAGTATTAATTCCAGGATTAGGAAGACATTTGTTTTAGAAAAGGAGGAATACTAAGAAGTAATACGTTTCATTTAAAGAGAAAAGAAAAAAAAAACTTACTTATGACAGACCTGTAGCTACCAGCATAATTTTAGAATATTTTATCACTTCAGAGATATTCTTTTGAGGATATCATGTCTCTAGTTATGATCTCCTATCCCTCCATACCCTAACCACAGAACCACTAAGAGTGTAGTGTATTTTGTGCTTTCTGCCTCTATATATTTCAGTGTTCTGGGTTTTCTTATAAATGGCATCATATGATGTTACTAGCTTTCATTTACCATCTTGCTTTCAATGCCCATCCATCTCATAACATAATCAATATTTCTCCCCTGCTTCATAATCAGTAACCAGTGGTTTTCCATATGTGAATACAGCATTTGCTTAGCATCTGTCCTCTGACTGTGATTTCAGTTTTATCTACATTTTGGTAGTTATGATGAATAATAGTCTTGTACTCATTCATGTACACGTTTGTATATGGCCATAGCTTTCATTTTCCTTAGATATATAATAATAGAAATATACAGTCCCATTTTACAGTCTATGTGCCGTACAGTCTATTTTTAGTATTTAATGGAAATGACAGCCTGTTTTCTAAAATTGCTGCAGTGTTTTATATTCTTACTCAGTATATAAGGGTTCCATATGCTAACACTTTTGGTTTTCTTTTTTGATTCTCATTCTCTTAGAGTGTGTAAAGTGATATGTTAGTATGACCTTGCTTTATTCTTTCCTGATGACTAATGAATATTCAATATCATTTCACACACATTTTGACAATTTTGACATCTTCTTTGGAGTTTATTTAGAGCTGTTTTCTATTTTTTAAAAGCTTTTAATATTGAGCTGAAATATATCTCTATATATTCTTTGGCTGCTTTGTTCTTTTATTACTTTGTTGCTATTATTGACTTACTCTCATGATCAGATTTTTATATGTTAGTTTCAAAGCATTCTCATGACTGTTTAATTCAACTCATTTTATTGTCTTTAAAATTCTTTTTCATAGTAGTCATGGATTTTGATTTATAGCTGACCCAATCTCCCCAGGGCTCTCACAGTGTCCAATGATAAAGCAAAACGTGGCCTCAGAATATTGCCTGGTCTCTGTGCTGGTTGACTGCTGGGATTAAGTGTTTTGCACAGAGAAAAATAAGAAAAAGAAAAGAGAGTGGATGAAAGCATGGAGAGAGGAAGGAGTGAGAGACGAAGGATTCGAAGAAATTTTCCAGATTGTTGTGCTATTTTCAAGTACGAAAATTGAGTATTAAATACTTAGATCTGAAAGCAACTGAAATATTTAAATGAATAAAGCAGATCAGAAAATAATGTTTAAGCTAATGAATAACAATGCAAAACTTAAACAAACATCTGTAAGTTTAACATTGATATACGCAAAAAAACAGACCTCAAGATATCACAATCTGTTTATACAAACAGAGAATACCTACATGTGTTCACATTAGATAATTGTGGCAAATACTTTTACAATACACATATAATTTTAAAAGTGTAGAAAGGAGACCAACTAATGTGTTTTGAAATACATTTAAGATTTAAGCCAAAAACAAAGCTTGAAGCAGCAGTGAACATAGCAGGGATGCTAGTCTGATAAATGAAATAGAAATAGAGGACAAGGATGAAAAGACCGCCACATAATATTTCTGCAATCTGTGCACTTCATGAATGGAGTGAAACAAAATAGTGAATAATTAAACCAAGATTTTTAAATATAGAACTTAAGAACTGTGTCTGATCAAGACTGTTAAGGTACAATAATGACAGAGTTGAGCACACATAGCATATTTGCTGTGTTTGAGAGAATTTAGAGACCTTGGAAATTAGACTAAAAATCTTCATTGGAACATTAGGGATAATGCAATCAGATGGTAACAATGGAAATAAGATATTACTGTACAAAACACAAAGATTTGATTTTAATAAAAAAAGTCTTTGGAAAAGGCACATTATAACTAATTATGAATTGGCTCATTGTTTGGAACTAATGAAGAAATTACATATTTCCTAAAATACTGCTAATTCACTTTCATTTAAAATACAAAAGGCATGAAAGAATTTTCAACAAAATTTGAAAACTTCAGCATTAAGTTTTCGAAAGTGTCACTATGTTTATCTTTATTTTCTATTATCTCAGTGTCTGAGAGATTGAAACCTCATGTAAGTATCTGTTTCTTTGTTTCAGCTAAAGTTTTCATAGAAATTTCCTCCATAATTTTCAGCAGTGAAGTTATTTTTTTAAGTAAAAAAATAAGTATAATGGGCCATGGATATAACTCAGTGGCGCAGTGCCTGCCACTGAGGTCGTGAGATCAATAGCCAGTACAAAAAATTAATTAACGAATCAAGTGAATTATACTTTTTTACCTTCAAAGTAATAGACTTACTGCTCTAGAACTGAAAGTTTCTTAGCTCAAATTTTCTGTCATTTTATTACAAATTTGTTAGAAGTTTTCTTTTGAATTCTATTTCTGAATGTTATAAAGATTATTTTTGTTCTAAAATGATTCTTATTCAGTTAGTAGCTCAAATAATGTATACTGTTGAAGTGTAATATCAATATAACTACTAAGGAAAAATTTCCCATTGCTGCCATTTTCAGCTTTTTCTTAAGGTATTAGAAGGTGTAAAAAGTGTTTTTAAAAAATATTTAAGCACAATTCATTATTTATTTTCTTATGTGAAATGTGCTCTCTGTGTCCTTTTAATAAACCTTTGCCTAACTGAAATTTAGAAGTATGCCTTCAGAAAGCTATGCCTGTGTTACACGTATTGTTTTCTTTATTTTTATTCTTTATTTTTATTATTTGTTTTTATTATTTTCTAAGGATAAAAATCAGGGCCTTTGCACAGAGCTACATTCCAGCCCAAACACATATATATACTTAGTTTTTTAAGTCTTACTATATTTCTAAGTTGCCCATGTGGGTTAAAAGTTAAGATTATCATGCCTCAGTTTCCCAGAGTGGTGGAATTAGGAGTGTGCTACAGTGCCCCAGCTTTGTATTGAGTTTTGAACATGATTTCCAGTAGAGCTGACATTAATGTTTTCCAAACGTACATGAAATTGTTTCAGCATCTTATTTTGAAAACGTTCCTTCCTTTGCTAGGCCAACTAAACAAATTCTACCATTAGTTGTGTACATTACGTACTGTGTGAGGTTTTTACCTTATACCTCTAAGTTTACTCTTTGGTTCTTTGTGCTAACTTCATCACCCATTGTACTTAGACCTGTGTTATAAATTTCAAGCAACATTATTACTTTGACTAGAAAATGAATAAGACCTTAAAAAGTTCAGTATAAGAAAAATGTATTTTTGCATAGTGAGACCCTGTCTCAAAAAAAGACTATATATATATATATATATATATATATATATATATAATGTGTTTCCAGTCCTCTTTGCTTTTGTGTGAAAGTCCTTATTTACATCTTCTATCATTTTCCTTCTGTTTGTGACAATTTCTTTATTTTGGTAACACAGCTCAGAGTAGACAAATTCTCCCACCATATATGTGACAAAGTATTTATTTTGCCTATATGTCTAACAGGCATATTCAGATTGAATGGAATTCTTTCTTGCAAGATTTATTGGGTTTTCTTTTTTTTTGTACTGGGGCTCAAACTCACAACCTTGTGCCTGCCAGACAGACACTTAGGCCGCTGAGCTAAATCCCCGGCTTATTGTTTTGTTTTATTTCAATTTAAAGATGTCTCACCACTGACTTGCAGTACAACAGTATTCTGCCACCACTGTTTTCATTATTCCCACCTTTAAAATACTCCTTTTCTTTTTAACATTTTCTTGTCAATTCTGATTTTAATTTGACTCTGTTGTGCTATTTGTTTCTCATATATTCCTTTTTTTTTTAATTTAAGCCAAGAAAGAAAAAAAAGGAAAAAAGAAAGAAAAAAAAGACATATACAACAAAGACAACAAGCAAAAGAGACAAAGGACTAGAGTAAATACACAACAGTAGCATTGCAGGTTTACAAAACCGGATGATAGAAACTTGACAATGGTTGCAACATTGCGTATCATTATCCCCAAAACGGTTACTTACATTAACAGATATAGATATGCAAAATTGATCTAAACATATGAGTATTAATTGTTCTTTCTCAATGACGAATACATTCAGCAGCTTGTTGGTTCTAGTTATCTTACATATGCATATACACAGGTCCATATCCCTGCTTCTTCCCTTTTCTCGTTCCGCCCTTTCCCTTCCCAGTCACTTCTGCTGTCTCCCTAGTGTAAGAAACGGAAAAGTATATATGATCCACAATCTATAATAAATACTACGTGGGGGTGAAAACAGCTCATGTTTCTCATATATTCTGATTGAGGATTATCTGATCTTTTTGGAATTGTGAAATTTATTTTAAAGTCACTCATAAAATTTGGAAATTATTGAAAATATGGGGATATCCAAGTATTTCTTAGGTAGTATACATAAAGCATGAATAAAAAGAGAAAAAAATTTAAAAACTGACACATTAATTGAAATTTACAAACAGTATGTCTTAAAAAAATTAATTAAAAGGAAAATCTTAAACTGGGAAAAGATATTCACAACACATATACCTGTCAGAGTTTTGTACTCCAATTAGAAAACAGAATAAACTTCCCCAAAATTAATTCAAATGACTGAAAATACATGAAAAGATTCTCAGCATCATTAATTAGAAAAATATCAATTAAAGACATAAAATTGTATTCAGTATTTCAAAAATGATCTTAAAAAATAATGGAAAATTAAAAAAGGATGAAAGAGACACTCTGTATTGATTACACTATTACTTTTAGTGGAATGACTAAATTTAAAAGGTCCACAAGAAATGATTGGACTGAACCTCTCCTACATGTTTGTCAGTATAAGGTGTTACAGTGTATCAAAGACCACTGCTATTTCTCAAAAGTACTATATTTGTATACTAGATGATCCAGCCAATCTATTCTTTGCTATTATAAAAAATAAATGAACATATACCTCCACAGACACAGAATTTTAGAACACCTTTCTTCATAGTAGCCCTGAACTGTGAATAACCAAAACATCACTCAATTGACAAATAGTTATACAAAATATGATATATTTATATACTGGAATAAAATGTCAAAATACTGATTTATTTTCCACTACAGATGAAATTTTTTTTAAAAAATACACATATAGTATTACTGATTTTAAATATATCTCTAGGAAAGAAATTTAGTCAAGGTGACAAAAATACTACTTTTGCTGAAACTGAAACTGGATTGAATTGAGTTAGGATGGAGTGAATACTTTTTGGGGGGTTAGTTTAAAATAAAACTAAAAATAGAGAAAGGACAAAATAAACCGTTGATGGAGTTATACAATATATTGATTATGCTTACGGATGCACTGATTTAGATATTTATCAAAACTCACTGAAATACGCAATGAAAATGGATATTATAGCTTGACTTGGCAGCATTTGCCTGTAATCCCAGCACATGGGAGCCTAAGGCAGGAGGAAGTAGAGTTCAAAGCCAACCAGGACTACAACAAACAAGCACATAAATAAAATCAAATTGTTGTTACATTTTGTGTAAACTATTCCAATGCAAAATACATTTAAAATATCAGTGTGAGCCGGGCGTGGTGGTGCTTGCTTCTAATCTCAGCACTCGAGATGCTGAGGCAAGAGGATCACTGTGAGTTTGAGACCAACCTGGGCTACAAAGTTGCGCTCAAAGTCACCCTGAACTGCATAGTGAATCTCTGTCTCAAAAAGACAAAAAAAAAAAAAAAAAAAAAAAAAAAAAAAAAAAAAAAAAAAAGTCAATGTGTATAGTACCTTGTACTATATATAAATTAGATCTTATTTAAAATGTATAAATTGCACTGCACGTAATTATATAGTATACCATCCGTATATTACATATATATATATATATATATATATATATAGAGAGAGAGAGAGAGAGAGAGAGAGAGAGAGAGAGAGAGTTGAAGAACCACTTCATTGACTTGGTCACTATGGATAAACCAAGGTTTTATGTGTCAAATAATGACATTTTTTCAACCACATTCCACTTCTCACAGCAATGACATTCTCTTTAGTTTGGAAACTTCCTTATTCCTAAAATAATAAATACTTTCCCCGAGCTTTATTCTTTAAAAGAAACAAAATACTTCTGTTTACTCATTTTCCTATTCTCTGAGGGAAATTACTTGTTCAGAGAATCTAGTACAAAAATTGCTTGAAATTTAACAAAAAATCAGTAAAGTAAGATGATAAATTATTATTTGAGAGAAAAAAAATCCCTAAATTCTTCTCTAGCCAAGATGCAGAAGAGGAAAGAAAATTAGGTTCTAAACAAATGATAGACAGAGTGGTATAGTCTATCACACTGAACATAAGTAGATAAGAAAACCACACAGACACAGATATGCACACATATAAAAAACAAACAATGAATATGAATAATTGTTCCTTTCAGAAACACATGGGGTATTCTACGTAGTTTACATAAGAAAAGAATAGTGAAATTCTGAATGCTCAGTCATGGAAGCTTTTGTGAAAATTCTGCTGAGTATGTTTTAATGTTGCACCAGCTGTGTAGACCTCCATGGTTAGATTACATGACTGTCTAGAATTCAGTTAGTTTATTTCTTAGTGGAGGAAAGAATTTTTTTTTTTTTTTTTTTCCGGCACCAGGGATTGAACTCACAACCTCGCGCCTGCCTGACATGCACGTAAGCCGCTGAGCCGAACTCCTAGCTCTGGTTTTTTGAGGCAGGGTTGCACTGTGTAGCTCAGGCCGGCCTTGCACTTGCGTTGTAGCCCAAGCCAGCCTCGAACTCACAACGCTCCTCCTACCTCAGCCTCCCGAGTGCTGGGATTAAAGGCGAGGAAAGAAATTTTTTGAAGTTCCATTCAAAGGTTGGAATAAATATTATTTCCGGAGAAAAAGTAATAAACTTTAAAATGTAAAGTCAGAATTTGTGCAAATCTTACCTTTATTCACCTACAGAATGTTTCAGTGCAGTATGATGCAATAAATATGACATGTAGCCTTGCCTGGCAGATTCTCCACGATAAACTCCAAATCCAGTTTTATTTGATGAAACTCCTAGGTATACATAATCCAAGATTCTTGGTTAAACATAAGTAAAATGAAAGACCAAGTGACAAAATCATTTCTTAAAATGAATTAAGTCAGTCATTGGTAGGACAGCATTTTAGATTGTTGTGTATTAATTCAAACGCCAAGGTTAATTTTTGTTATTCACAAAAATACTTTGGAACTCCATGATAATATATATTACTTTGTTCAAACATATAATTCTAAAATCAAAGTAAAATTACATTAAATTTTATGCTGAAAAGCAAAACAAAAGCATTTTAAAATAATTTCTAGATACTTTATCAGAATTTGAAAGTACTTATAACCATTCCTGGTCAAGAATTACACAACACTCAGATAATTCGAAGACATAAATATAGCTAACAGCTGCTCTAACCACATTATATTTTAGGAAATTTTTAAAATATTAGAGCGATTTTCAGGGAATAAAAAATGTAATTAAATACTTACTACCACTTAATCTAATGAATCATCACTGCCATAGCATATTTACAAACCTATTGTTTGCAATCAATAATTGAAAACACTTGTTTTATTTTATCATGTTTACCTTACATTACCTTTACATTAGTTACCTTGTATACCTTACTTCATATTTACCTTTACATCAAAAATGATAATTATTTTGAAAGTTCTTGGGTAACCACTCATTCAGTATTAATATATAACATACAGTTAGCAATATGGTTTATGAAACATAATGAAACAAGAATGTATTTTTAGTTATTTTACCTATACAATTCTTTATTCAATAAGTAATTTCTGAATATATAGATGAACTAATTTATTCAAGGGATGTTTTACTATTGCGATACATTTCTCTAAAAGGAGAGAACAGAAAATAATGTTTATGCATAAACATGTAATATATGGGATGGGATTTATAGATTGTTTTATAGAATCAGGAGGGAAATCTTCCAAAATGGCTATGGTATGCTTCATGAGAAGCATTACTTGGGGAACTGACCCCAGTATTTATTATCTGTCATTTTTTAAAGACATAGTCCCACTTACTTTACTTTCTCATTGCCAAAACATAGTACTGGGCATCCACAATTTGAAGGAAGGAAGGTTTGATTTTGGCTCACAGATCATAGAAGTTTCACTATATAGTCAGATGGCTTCAAGTCAGGTTAGTATGACATAGGGGCAAGAGAGAGGAGAAGCAGCTCATGGCATGGTGATGGGAAGAAGGAAGAGATCAAGAGAGGAGGATGAGAGATAAACCTTTCCAGGTCATGATCCCAGTGACCCACCTCTTCCTAACATTACTGCATTAGCTAAATGCAGCTAATTCATCCATGACTAATTGATTGATGAGTATCGTGCTTCTGTGATCCAATCAGCTTCCAAAAGACCCATCTATGAACACATGAGGCTTTGGAGAGACTGCAGACATAAACCATGGTTTAAATACACCATCTGGAAAAGTGAGTATGGTGATACTCTTTTTCGAGCATCTTCCTAATACTAAAAATACCCCTCAAGATGACTCCACTATTAGTAACCATAGTCAGTATGACTTTTCCCTCTCATTTTCAAAATTCAACCTTTAATTAAATAATATCTATATAGTGTAATATCTGTAAAGCCTTGTTCTATGAGGGAAATGAATATGCTGTGATAACTTTCTCAAGGGATCATATTTTTATGATGTATGCCTGTGCATAGAAAATAAAATCAATCCATTTTGTTTCTTCCGAATAATCAGCAGATATAAACAACTGTCATGCTGTTTTAGCCAATTCCTACTTTGTTGTGAGACTTGGTAATGTTATCGACATTATTTTTTAAAAGCAAAATTCATTATTCACATTAAGCAGGTTTACAGGCTAAAATCATTTTCTGTGTTTCTATTAAATTATCTAAGCATAATAATTTCATCAGATTCTTGAAAGATGCTTTGTCAAATAAGTCAGTGGAAAAATATGTATAATTACAAAGTAAGAGTTAATGCTGCATTTCCTTTAGGAGTTTTACTCTCATGATAAAGCTTAATTCCTCTTATGAAGTGCTACATCTTCACAAGTGTAGCAGCTACATCAACAATTTATCATGAAGTGTTTCTTTCTGTAGTGATTCTTGGAATAGCAAAGTTTAACACAATTTTATATTGATTTTTAAATACATAAAAATATGGGCACATTTAAACATTTTATGTTTTATGTATTTGAAGCAAGGAGTGTAAGCTAATTTTAAATTCAATTATTGAAATGCTGTATTCCTTTTTAGATTTTTCTGCAATAAAAAATATAACCTTGCTTTCCAAAGAAAATAAATAATAAGCCACAGTATTTGAAATAAAAAAAGCCATTTAAAACATTGATACAGGTAATTGGTTCTTCTGTATGCTGCTGTTGTTTCTCTGGAGGTTGATGACTTAAATGACACTGATTATACCTGTTTCTTTAATGCATTATTCATGAAATTGGTGGTAGAGTGTCTTAAAACAGACTCATTTCCCATTACACCCCATCAAGGAACCATATGCTGCTTTCACAGTATATTGATACTGAGACATACACAGTATATTCAGAAAGGCTTATGGAGACATTAGAGACTTCTGATGAGCCTTTGAAAGTACTTATTCAATGTTTTGAATTGCTTGCATGATTATGCAATATATTAACTAGCAAGACTCAGCAAAGCCGAGTATAGGTAACCATCTTCTCAGCAGCAATATGATCTATGACCAACTACTAGACCTTAGGCTTCAGACCACTGAAGTTTCATTGAAAAATTTCCTCCACTTGTCAAATAAACATATCAAATGGTGGTAAATCTGAAGTAAAATAGAAATATGAGAATTTGATCAGGGTAGGTGTTAGTCAGTTTTTCATTGTTAATAGCATAACACCATGTACTGGGAAAATTTTAGCCCAGAGGTATATTTTGGTTCACGGTTCTGTAAGTTCAAGGTCGAGGGGCCACATTTGCTGGTTTTCTTTCTCGCGGGATTGCAAAGTGTGGCTCAGGGTATCGCAGGACAACAGACAGAGAGTTTACGTAGGTATTTACTCTTTTTTCCTTCATATGAAGTCCCCAATATTTATGTGGACTTCATACCGATGACCTTATGTAATGCTAATTGCTTCCTAAAAGCCCACCTTTAAACCCTGTAGTCAGATTTAAGTTTCTATCTCATTACCAATTTACAATGGATTCCAAAAGAAGTTTCAGAGAGGACAAGTCATATTCAAATAATATCATCTGTCTGGGTAATAATGTTCAGTAAGTGCTGATTATATTTGTTACACGATGACAAGATACACCAGTGGCATAAAGGCATTTTTGAAGCGCCAAAGGGCCCTTCACAAATCCCATTAACATAGGCTGTGCTTGTTCACTTAATTTTGAAGCAAATGGTACTTTACTAAATAAACTTCTTTTCCACAATTTGGAATGCTGGCCTACAGATGACTCAGTTAAAACATAAGGTGTGATGGTCACTGTAAGATGATTTGGACAATTTTTTTTTCAAACTCAACCCCATCAGCTGTCTTGGAAACTGTGTTCTGGCTTGTCAGAGTCATGTGCTACTGGATGACCACATTCAGTTCTGTGTCCTTTTCACTTGGAAAATGTAATGCTACATTTTTAGCAGTGGGAAACACAGTCAGAATAGGTTTTGATTATTAACATAGAAAACTTTTCTTTTCATTCCTCTTTTTATGATCAGTTAACAATGGTTGCAAAGAATTTGTGTGCAGCTGGTTCTCTTCCTAAGCACATTAAAGACTTGCTGGTTTAAATTTAAGGAAATAGCAATCTTTGAGACATAATGTTCTTTAAAACCTAGTAGACTTATCTCACCTTTTCATTTAGAGGTCATTCTTCTCATGTCTTTTGTAGTTAGAATTTTATATAATCATATGATAGAAGAGTTATAAATTCTAAAAATAAGCTAGATAAATTCCTCTAGAGTGACAACGTGGGAAGACACTTTAGTAATTTCACAGCTAAATTATTGAGTGTTCACTTAGGGTTAAAATCAGGAGATAAGTACTTAATGTTGGAAAAAACACTTGAATTTTGTATTTTAATATCAGTCTGGTTTTAACTGGGAAGTGTCTTTGAAGAAACTTTAAGATGAAGATAGTAACGGCCAAATTACACATAATAATTTAATAACTTTTAATGAAACACTATCACTATAAACCACTGTTATTGACCAAAATCGTTAGATATTTATAGTTGAAATTAATAGATAGATAATGGATTATTTATTCCTCTTTCATCAATGAACTGATTCCAAATAATATTGGATTAAATTATGTGTACTGTTATAGAATATATGGTTATGCATGTAATTATGTAACATTATATATATGTCACATGTAAAAAGATGTAATAAATGAGTATTTATATATAGTATACATGGTTTTTCTGAAAATAAAGCATTAGGTAACAGATACTAAATTCTAGTTTGAAGAGATAAGAATATAATTCCCCCATACCTCTCACTGTATACATATATGACTTGTAATTTTCTCCAGAATACGTTTTGTTGTAGAAATTTGCTACTATTTTTTTCTCAGATTAGTATTTTGCTTTGTCTTTTAGGCTTTCTGTATAATTCTTGGCAAATTCAACTGAATACCTGCAATTCTATTAAAAACTGACCTATGGTATATTTTAACATTGAAATGTTTTGGTTTAGCCATTAAATATGTATGTCATTTGAATATAATTTTTAGAAAAAAATGAACGCAGTGATCAAAGTAAGTTTTTCTTCCAAGTTACTTCATATATGTTGAATTCTGATTCAATAAATTTGTATTTCTTCTAGAAAATTAGGTCTAATATACAAAGTATTCTTTTATAATTTATTTGATAAGCACTTTTTGAGAGGTTATCATAATTTAAATATTTTCAAATCAACTTTAACACAATTTAAAATTAAATTAAAATTTATTTCAGTATGGTCAATAAATCAAAAACAATTTCCTAAGCATTTGATGCAACAATATTGCTTTGCACAAAAGATGGTAATTAGAATATTCTTAAGTTCATTTTTAGTTTGAAGTATTACTCTCAAATTTGACTTTTGGTCTTTGCCTTCATCGATTCCCTTTTATAGTGCTCTGCTCAGTACCGTTGCTGTGTTTTTCTCACATACAGCTGCTGTGTTTTCTATTTTTTCTCTCATGTAAGGAACAAACCTTTGGTATTTGTAGTAAGATACAATAGATGCGTACCTAGGTTTTGTATCTTGGCAGATTATTTTAAAGACGCAGTGGCTTCCATGCATTTCAGTGACAGTGACTGTCTTTCAGGATTTCACTGCTTTTTGAGTTCTGAGTAGACACTCACGCCTCTATCCCGAGGGCAAACATCAGCCTCAGAATGTCTTTTCAAGTCATTCTATATTCATTATGAATGTTGGGTTTTCCACATAAATGTATGCAATTGTTGAAATCTTTACATGGTGTTTTTCTGTATTCTGTTAGTTCAGTGACCACTGAATTGTTTTTACTTTATATTTTTAATTGACATAAATATTGTACATATTCACACAGTTGAAGGAATTTGAAATGTTAAACCAATCTTATTTTATTAAGATAAATCCTAGTTGGTCATGATCTCTATCTATCTACCTATCTATTTATCTATCTATCTATCTGTTGAGCTATGTATTGTAGGTGCACTATATATGTATATAGTTTGCATATATTTGTTTTGCTAATATTTTCTTTAGCACTGAAAATGTATATTCATGACAGACACAAGTTTATTACATATTTTGGTAATATCTATTGATAGTATTCGCATAAACTCAGTTTTTTCAAACAAGTTATTCATGTAGCCTTCTATTTCTCCTCCAAAAAAAATTGTTCAGTATTGATATTTATTGGCCTTATCTGACAAACTTACCAGAGAAATTGTATCAACTTAGAATTTGTGCCTACATTTAATCTTTTCAATATATGTTGAGTTACTTTAATTCATTTCATATCGTGTCAGTATTTTTGCTATTCTTATAAAATTCACAGACTGTAATTTTTTCCGTTAGCATTTTAGAGTGTATGATTCTGGAAAATGTGGTATATGCACTTTCAAGGTCCACAATACTATCAGTAATCCAAAACAGAATCCCACACCATTAATTATGTCTGCCCAGTCCTCTGCTTCACTACGCCCCAAGAAACCTCTCACTTTGAGGCTTCACTATTGCCTATTTTTCAGTATAACATTATATCTGAGTTTTTGATGCTCCTGTGAAGGTTCAGACCTCCACTGACATTTTCCAATAATAATTTCATATCTCAACTTTCAATAATAGTATTTCATCTTTTAGAAGTTGTTAGAATTTAGAATATACTTTCAATAGATTTTTTTCTATAATAAGCATGTAAGTGATGCTTTCAAAAATAAAAATTAATGACACTGAATCTCTATGATACTGAATTTGTCTTCAGGGACTGAACAAAAAGAAAAGAGAACAATGTTTATTGATCATATTTATTTTTTCCATGTATTATGGAGTATACTAGGAGATATTAATTGCTTCCCAAATGTATTGATAGTTTGGAATTCAAGGAGAATTCAAACTCACAATTTTCATCATTTTAGCACCGTTTCCTACTTAATAATAAAGTACACTTGTGTAATACTTGAGTTTTCAATTGTCTAAGAGAGATGAAAAACCAGTGAATGCATATGTCTGAGGATATTAGCTTTAGATAAGAAAAATAAGATAGAAACTTGGTGTTAGAGTTTAATGCTATACTGCTAGATTTCCCAACAAGTGCACTTTTACTTTATCTTCATAATTTATCATGCATTTGTGTATACCCACATACCATGAACACCCCAATTGTTAAAAAATATATTCTTGTACATTTAGTCAATCACCCAGCACTTGAAGATGCTAGTTAGTCCTTTGTTTTCAGTGGGCTTAATTATTTTTAAAAAATATAAGCCACATCATGCAATTTCCCATATTCTGTACTTCATGACTCAGAAGAGTGAAAATTACTGAATCTATAGAGTAGGGGCTGGCAATCCACCAACACTGCTCATGTGCTAACTGAAATTTCTTTGCGCAAGCCAGGTATGATGGTAAATGCTTGTAAACCCAGGAATCTAAGAGGCTGAGGTAGAAAGATACCAAGTTCCACCCAAGACTAGGCAATTTAAAAGCTTGACAAGACCCTGTTACAAAAATTTTAAAAATAGGTGATCTGAGGTGACAGCTCAGTGTGAAGGCCTTGGATTCAATCTCTATTCCTAGCAAAGTCAGTAAATAAATAAATAGATAAATAAACAAAATCTCTGCCTTATTATAACAAAATTTGTCCAAGTTCTGTATATAGAAGTATAGTAATAGCTAATATCATTGAACTTTTTTTTTCAGAAAATTAGCCTATGCCACCTGAATATTGAGGTACTTCTAAAAACAAACCACCTTGAAACATACTTGTATGCATATTTTACCATCTTTGCAGTGTATTCTGTTTAAGCCAAAAAAGGAACAAATAAAAGCTTTTCATTTCCAGTTTGATGTGTAAGTGGTAATACCTCAGCCAGTAAAAACGTCAAGTTGATGGTGGGTAATGTAGTGATGCACATGAAATGTAATAGTGAAAAGATGTTTCTTGGGCTTTTCATTATAAATACTATATAAACGTTGACCTCTAGCCAGCCCCTTGGAGATTTAGGTGTCTGTTTGAATATCCCAGACAGATTTTGTCATATCACTATATTCTCATACGTGCCTTTTGAAATTGTACTGTTAAAAATGACACCATTTATGAGACCCATAAAGAATATGATTTCTCTGGAGTCTTAGATGATTCTGGTGAAATATCGAAAAGGATGCCATATTAAATATACTAGTACTAGAACTTGCCTCTAGGCAGTTATATAAGCGAATTAAGAAGTATTTAACAAACAAATCATCTGGTCCTCTAACTACTTTTTAAATATACACTAGAAGAAAGACTACATCAGTATTTTAATCTCTGCCTTGTATTGAAGCACATTTTTCTACTTCAAATAGTTTTTAAGACTTTTCTAATTTTCCACAATATTTTATTTTTTAATAAAATTTTAAAATGCATTATATTTTTGAAACTCACCTTTTTATACTTTCACTGTATTTTTTCTGTTCTGTTCTTTGTTAAACTTATCAATGTTATGTGACACAATGAAAATATTTAAAAATCTTTCAAACTAAAAATTTTTAGATATTACAAATAACAACAAGTGTCAGTGAGGTAATAGTCTGAAAGATTCAAGGAGAAACTTAAATGTTAATATACTAATGAAAGACTAATGGGAGGAATCTAAAAGATTTACTGGTATGCCTCTCACCATTTAACCCAATGACAAAAGCCAATGAAAAAGATTTAAGACAATATGCAACCAAAATATCCCAAAGCTCGCTCTTAAATACACACAACAGTTTAGGTTCTAAATAGAGGCATAGAACAGAGAGGTAGAATAGTAGCAGAAAACTATTAGAGTAGGCAAATCTTCATGATCATATGCTAATCAGAAATTACAATAGCCACATGATTTTATTTGTGATGTGGCATTTATTCTGCATAATTAAAATTTACTTTGTGTGTATTTCTCTCCTGTAGCACATTACTATTGTAAGGGAATAGTAAATTATTTTTGCTTGTTCATTTCTAGCTTCACAGGTAGACCCCTTAACAAAGACTCATGATCAAGAGAAAAACATACAATTGTATAGCATGCAATGTTTATGTGAAAAGAGAACTTTAAAAAATGAAGACATGAATACCTGGTTTTTAATGCTGGGTCATATGGAGAAGAAAATAGTTCTAGAATACAGTATGTTTGGATTAAACAGTCTCATCTAATGCTCATAACGGGGCAGGGACTCAGTGAGGCCAGGTTGTACAGATGTCTTCAAAGATATGAATGTTTATTTCCTTGAGGGTGTGTGGAGGACACATCTCCAGTGGAGGTCCTCTGACCTGCTTTTAGGGAAAATAGAAGATCAGAAAGCAGTTCCTCTGTGTAAAGAACCTGCCTCAGAGGAGAAGAGGAAAAGTTTGAGGCTATCACAAAGAGATCCAAAACACCACAGGGCCATATTTAGAAGGTGCTTGTTCTGAATATGATCAATATGTATTGATTGGGTGGTATTAAGCAAAATTTAGTGAATGATTTATAGAGATCCATCATGAGAGAATGAGTAAAGGAGCAGATTCCATGCAGGGATCATTGATTTGGAGTTAGAATCACTAAGTGATAAAACTCTGGACTATCTGAGGAGAAAAGTTACTGTCAATAGTACAAGGAAATTTTGAATTAGATAAACTATGTATATTTGTAACCATATATTTGTAAAGAAAATTATATGTTAATGTTGGTAGCTAATATTGAGGATTGATTGGATGTTTTTCATTTTTGGCTGCTTAGTATTCAAAACCTCTTTATTCGGGCCCATGTACTATGAAGAATCTTGGAAAACATCTCCATTTTAGTGAGTTGATCAGGCCAAATACATTGATATTTGATGTTTGAGAGCCAACAACTGAAGATACCTGTATTTAATAAGGTCGACCATATTCCAGGTGCTACCTTAGAATTCATGGAGACCACATCATGAAATCTTATAGTAGGTTAATGTAAATGAAAAGACAAATAAAATACAATTCATGAACTCCCAACACTAAATATAATGAACAATTCACAAATACAAATAGAGTAAACATAGAGAATGAGGTTGTTGAATGGTAGGCTTATTTGGAGCCTTCTGTTAATAGGCCAAAAAGGAACTCTGCATGTTAGAAAAAGAAGACCTACATTTATTCATCAACAGAGGGGTATTGAGGATTTTCTGAAGATAGGAACATTTCCTCTGGCAGCCAAGTTCTTGGCTGTTTGAAGAAAAGAGACTAAAAGGATAAAGGATGAATTCTAAGGGTACAATACAAGGCAAGGACATACGTAATGAGGACAAATGCAACTAATGTGATGTCTGGAAAAATCATTCTGCAGCCTGCAAGTGATTGTAGGGAGAGAATTAAGAACATTTACAGAAATGAATAGAAAGGAAGATGCTAACAATAGGTAGAGAAATAATTTGCAGATTTGGAAAATAATTCACACTCTGAAACTGACTAGATTTTAAATGGAAATAATAAAAGATTACTGGACAGTCTGTCTTCTGTACTCATGGATTCTGTATCCACAGGTTCAAACAATTGCTGATGGAAAATATTCAGAAAAATGTGTCTGTACTATATTGTAGGAGTTTTTCATTGTCATCATCTCCTAAGCATAGCAGTGGAACAACTACTGTGTAACATGTACACTGTATTAGGTGTTATAAGAATCCTACACATGATATAAAGTATATGAGAAATACTATAGCATGTATGCAAATGCTATAACTTGTTATGTAAGGATTTTGCTCATTGACAGATTTTGATATCCAGGGGTAGTACTGGTACTGTTGAGGACTACAAATTATAAACTGAGTCTAGAGTATGTCCAAGGCCATCTTTGTCCTGCTGTTGAGGAAATTCCCTGCTTTCTTCTGGACCCAACTGAAGCCCTGTAGCTAGTGTGCTATGGCACTTACAGGGCAAGATGAGACCTGCTGAGATCCATAAGGATCTTTAAAGAAATGCAAGCAGTAGTAAAAATTTCACCTGGGGGAACCACAGTTTTCTTATTGCTCCTTGTCTCATCCTTGAAAAAACGCTTTGTTCTTCTTGCTAGCCCACAGTTATCACCAGTACTGTTCCCACAATCGCTCACTACCTCTCTCCCTGCATGGGCTAATAAGATAGCAGCAAACTGGAGAGTTTTCCTCTGACCAATCTGAGTCACCAACCTCAGGATTACTAAATTTGTCTCTGTCTTTTGTTTCATCCTTTCCCACACTCCTTATATAGGCTGTTGTGGATCTTGCCCAGGTCTCCGATGTGGTACCAATTTTTCATTCTACATCCTCTATCTTTCATCCCAAGATACTGAGGACCAAGTGAATGATAAAGAATTTAGTTGGTCTTCTTCCTTGGCTTTTGGAAGATAGTCTTTTAAACACCTGAAAAAAAGAAATCGCTGACTTTTGTTTACAATTTTTGGGAAATAACTTCTAAATAGCTATACAGTTTTTAAATCCTTTACATTTCTTAAATGTAAGTAAATATAAATATAAGAAGTATATTTTTCATTCATATTGTGTGATATGAATGATTGCATGTGATAATGTGATGACTCCTGACAGGAGCCTTGGTAGTTTAGGCTAAGAAGATATTTTAATAAAGTGATTGGCCATGTAAGAGACACCAACCATTTGGTTAGAGGATTGGTGTCAATTCAGTCTGTGATGTGGAAGTGTGCAGAGACTGGAGAAATGGTTAACTTCACAATCAATAATATAATTAACAATGCCTTGTAAAGAAACTCAATGACAACAATTAACGTCAAAGGTAGTGTGAGATTTCCTGGTTGGCAATGTTTTGTGCATGTTGTGACACAGCAAGGTACTAGGAGGACAAGAAATTCTGGCCTCATGGCGCGAACAAAAGAGATACTTTATGGTTTGAATTTCCCGGATTACATAATATAACTCTGTTATTTTGGCTGATTTTTATTTATAATCTCTTTGTGATAATACAGTATGTCTACAGTTATGCATACAGAATTTTCATGCCTTATGCATTACTCTAGTAAAATATTGTATCTAACTTAAAGGGCTAGGGGGAACCTCTGAATTTGTAGTCAGTTGGTCAAGAGTTTGGGGATTTAAAGAATCTTAGTTGGCAGCTGGTACTGGAAGTGAGAATCAAATCTTGCAGAGAACTCTTCATTTAATCTGAGAAGTTTGCTCTAACTGCAAATTAATTCAAACTGAGTGTACTGGCATACACTTATGGACCCAATTTAGGAAGCAAAGGCAAGAGAATGACTTAGCCCTTTAGTTCAAGCCCAGCCTCTTACAACAAATTCCAAAACAAAACAAGCAAAACAAACAACCAAAAAAATCACTGCAAAATACAGAATGTGGAATTTTGGATTCTTTTTTAAAAGACTATCCAAAATGAATGAGTGTGTTTTGGCTTGGGTTGTGGAGTATTAATGTGAAAACTAAGTATAGAAATCTTACATTTATTAAAGCATCTTTTATTCCAAGTAATAGTCTAATTAGTGTAACTATGGCTTCTCCAAAAACTTACTATAATTAAAAGTTTTGCCCTTATTTTAAAAGTAACTTAAACTTTCTTATGTTAAGCCACCTTATGTTTAAAAATGATCTTACTATCCTAGACATGCATTCATTGTAAGAACTCAGCACGTTCTGCTGTTTGCTTATGAGAAGCTCTCAAGTACTGTGGATGAAGATATGGTCACGCATCTCTGTCCAGCAGGGAAAGGCGGATGAGGGACTGGTCCTGCACAACATACTCACTCTTCTGTGGCGACTCTGCTCACTCTAAGCAAAGATTTCTTTGTTCGCCGTTCCTCATAGCAATATTCAGTGGAAACCCAAATTAATTAAAATATTTCATTCATGTTTGTTCAAGCTTCCGAGTTTACCAAAGGAAATTAAACACTTAAAAATGTGAATGAGTGATAAATTTGTTATGGGTTCAAGTCTTATTCTTCATTATATCCTAAACATCTAGCAAATGCTTGCCACATCAAACAAATTTAATAAATGGCTAATATAATAAATTTCATTTGACTTTCATCAATGCTGCATGAAGATATGTAACTAGAATCAGAGTTATTAGTTTAGCTATAGGATAGTTCTTTAAATATTGCTAATCTTAAGTTTAAAATAATACATTACAGAAAATAAATGTCACTTAATAAAAGTTGTATCAATTGAAATGCCTGATTTTCTCATCCTCACTTCATAAGGGATCACGGAAAAGTAATGTTGAGATCACCACAAATCATATGTTTAGCAAAGCTGCAAATAAGATATATTTTCAATGCGATGTTTTTGAAAACAGTACTGTATGTATTAGATACTTATTTTAACCAGAATATTTTATTACCAACATATTCCAATTAATGATGCAGTTCAAAGGGAGAGAGATGGTCACATTATTTTCATTAAAAGATAACAAAATTAAGCAAAACAATGAGAATGATATTGGGACTTAAAGACAAGACAGAGGACAATCCCACATATTTGCCACACTGCACAATGTCATCTACCCAAAAAATGCTCAGACTGCGGGCACCAGACCTGCAAAATAACCTAACAATACAAGCACTTAGTTGCTTTATGTACCTTAGTTGCTATGGACTTAGCTGGTCCTGTGAATTTTCGTTTCTTTTTATTTTTTATTTTTCTTCATTTCATATCCTGGTTTTATTGGTTTTGTTGTGTTTTGTTTTTGCTATACCTGATGGAATGTTCAACTATTCTGAGAATAACAAGATACACTATAGTAGCTATTGTTTTCATAGTATCTCTCTTCGAAGTTCTATGCCAGTTCTACTGCTTTGTTTTAATTGTTCTGTTGTCTTTTGTTGGATTTTACTATCTTTAAAATAAAATATAAACTTAAAAAAAAGAAGATAACAAAAGTTATTCATATGACATATACAGTGGATTATAAAGACACATGTGCATATTTTCATATTCCTGTAGAAAATGTGTGTATCCTGTAGAAAATGTGTGTATATTTTCATATTCCTGTAGAAAATGTCGTTTGAGTAGAACATATACAACTAATCTTCAATAATGTTATTTTTCCCGGAAACATATGAGAAAAATTTAAATGTGAATTTTATGAGTATAATATTTTTCATCAAAATTAATGTTTTGATAAATTGCCACTAATTACAACAATCAAATAATTTAATCTGCTAAAAATATAACATGCACATGTTCAGTTAAATGCAGTCTATCCATTTTGCTGTCAATATTTACTTCAAAATATAGTAGGTATTAGTTCTTTTAAAAACTCCAGATAAGCACTGAGAAAAACTATATCAGAAATATCTAAAAGTCCTTTTTAAAAAATATTATGATTGTGAAAACAATTAGTTATATTTTGACCAATAATTATTTTGAATATTTGTAAATTTCCTAGAAAGACCTACTGTCAAAAACAAGGTACTAGCCTATTTAGCCTTTAATAAGCATGTCTATAACTCATGATACTAACTATATACTCAAATCAGTTTCTAAGAGTATACAATTAATGCTATAATATACCAGTAAAACCTAATTTGGAAAAGTTATTTTATATATGTATTTTGAACAAAAAATTGTAAGTTGAAAAAAAGGCATTATTGCAATGGCTGTTAGCATAGTCAATGAATAGGAATGAGAAAATTATTCTAAGTGTTATTTTGTAGTTTTTTTCTTTTTATCATTCACTTTCTCTAAAACAGTTCACTCGATTCTTTTTTTTTTCCCTAATTTACTCAGTGGTTAGCGCAGCTAATAGTCTCCTTGTGTACAACAAGCAAAACAAAACAAATAAAATCTTCTGTGGATAACAGAAAAGAGTGAAGCAAGAAAAGTACATTTCTTATATACTGTTGAGGTACTGAATTTCAAAGCCTGAAGTTCTTTTATAGTTTTCAAGAACTCGTATCTTGTTAAAGAAAACATTTCACTTAGCTATTCACAAATCTTTTGCTTTACATGATCTCTTAACAGTATCGCTTGGGTTTCTATGTAAAGATATGCTACTGCCTTTTACCAAAGTTGAGAACTTCCTTATTTTTTATTTACCCTAAAAAGAGAAAAGTCAGTTTACAAAATGAAGGAGTCAACATGGTTGTACTGCTGGGTAATTGAAGGATTCAGAGATCAGATTGATGTAATACACATACTTAGATATTTTGGTGAGTTCATGAAATGTAACAGGAATAGATTCTGTAGCTTGATTAATAAGAAAAATATAGTATTGTGCTTGTTAAAGCAGCTTTGAAAGATGTAGACACCAATTGGTCATTGTCTGCTTGTGTTGACTCAGAAGGGAGAAGACTGCTAATTCCAAAGAACCAGAAGGTTTTGAAGATGGCAATTTGAGCACAGATGCATCTTACAGGGAAAGCAAGGAAGCTCCCAAGGCGACAATCATGTAAAACTTATTGAGCCACACTGTCACCAAGCCTTGCTTCCCTGCCTTGCTACATAAAACAAACATCTGTGCTTTGCAAAGCTCTATTGCCTTTGCTGTTCCTCAATAAATCTGGGGCTTTGAGTCAGTTCAGGGTTTCATTTCACTCCATTGAAAACCCCTGGCCCTCCTGACAAAGATGTTCTGTGTCTTCCCACCTTCATTCATCTCTCTAACAGGGTTTGCTTGCCCGAACCTAGCACAAAGATATCCATTGTATCTCAATCTGTGATGCATAGAATTTAATTGATTATGCAACTATGTTGGACAATGTTATACGGAAAGATTTATGGGTCACTGAAGCTTTGAAAAGAATTGCCTGCTGAACAAAACATCACCTGATTCCATTTCTCAAAAATATGTCCAGGGTATGACAATTAGTCATTAAGAGCAATTGAATGGTAGATGGAGATGCTCTAGAGCTATGATACACATATTTTTGTTGATTTGGAATATTAGTTTATGGAGAAGCAGAACAATGGAAAAAATGTAGTCTCAAATTCACTATCCAAAATGTATATCACATTTCATAATGAGTTATTATGTTGCTGAATATGTTCTACATTAATTAGTACAACTGTAGTTTAAAATATAGATAGACTCAGGAGATTGCAGAAACTGAAGCCATTCTGCAATGTGCTGCACCCACCTACATTAACATGTTTTTGAGTATTCAAAGGTCCTGGGCAAGTAAGGGCTCATTCAACCTCGGTGCTTTTGAAGGAAATCTTCCATAGGCTGCTGTAATAGGGTTTTTACTTATTTAGTTTATAACTCAATGCACACAAAGTAGAATTAATGTTTCAGAAGAAGTTTGAACTACTATATCTAACAAGGAAATGAAACAAACATTTATTTAGGGTTGATTTAAAAGTTGATATCAAAACAAAGATTTTCTTCATTGGTAGAAACTTTACAGCCCAAAGTTTATTTATAAATAAAAGCAAAGAGAATTATTATTATTATTCTCTTTGCTTTTATTTGTATGGTACAGTGACGAGTATGGACAAAATAGGAGAAAATATAACTTGACTTAAAATGATTGCATCAGCCACATATTAGAGATTATTTCATGAATATGTCATGAACTTTGGCACAAATTTATAGTTAAAGCTATTAATAAATATAAACCTAAGCCTTGTTGATCCTTTGTAACATACTTGGCTATAATGAAAAATCAATTGTGTTTGATTAAGTAGACAGTTATGAGTAAAGGAAGATATGATTATATGCAGCATTCATGAAAGAAATTCTTTATATGTTAACTTATGCATGATCATAGTATATCTTCAATACAACTAAGAGTTTCCCATAATTTTAAAAAATACAGCCTCATTTGAAATTTCTACTTTTTAAAGTAACTTTTTGCATTTTTAAAACAGTTGAACCCTTTTAATTAAAGCAATCATTTTGTAATAATAGTGACATAAATGAAACTAACAATGCTACTTAATTAATATAAATGATTTTTATAAATTAAGGTTAAAATCATTTGTAATAAGATAAAGTGATTTTTGGCAAAGTTATAATTATGATGCTTTAATAGAATAAATATATTTGATGGCTCTTTCAGTGAGTGAGGATTTTTTTGTCTTTAAAACACAGCACACAATGTATCTAATCTTATAATGCACCTTTCAGAAAAACCTAACAATCTGTTGTGAATAGCAATCATTTTTAAACAGCATGTGTTTTTATTTCAAAATACCCTGGAAATGTTATCATAGATCCTTAAAAACAAGTGGTAGCATAATTTTCAAATATCCTATAAACAGTTTCTAATAGAATTATTTTAAGCTAATAAATACTGAATATCTTAGGTTATCAACACAATTGCTACTGTTATTATTAATAATGATATTGTCATAATAAGAGCAAAGGAAGTCACAAGACCTAAGGTCAATGATATTTACACGAGTGATCTTATTTAAGTTTCTGTCCATCATTCATATTTATAAAAAAGTCTTCTTTTAGGTGACAAAAAGTGTAATGAAAATTTCCATTATCCAAAGCTAAATCTCAGAAGAAAGTATGAAAGCATTAACTTTTCACAAAATATGATTGCCAGATCTAGCAAAATAACAAATATATGGAATGCCAAGTTAAGTTGAAATTTCATCAAAGCATATTTTTCTCTAGTGTAAGTATGACTAAATACTTTTAGGGTATACTTATGCTAAAATATGTTTTCATTGATATGAAATTAAGTTAAACAAGATACTCTACAATTTATGAAGCAAACAGAAAAATTATTATCAATAATAGTACCAGATTTCATTGCAGAATGGCAGTATCAGTGAAAATCTTTTTCAGTTGACTTTATTTTTTTTTGGTTTGTTAGAAAGAGACATATAATTCTTCAGTCTAGATAGCTGTAGCAAAACAATCTCTAATCTGAAAGAAAAGTAATTCAATTATGTAGTCGTAGCCGGGAACCAAGAGAAATGACACAATAGTTACCTGAATAAAAGGACAAATAACATGATACTGTTTTCAAGTCTTTAGTACCTATATCACATATATGGTCTTGCATTTCTGAACTAAAAGCAGATTACCTATTCTATTGGTTTGGAGGAAGAGGAGTAGTCTGGAGACATTCTGACATCAGGAGGAAGCAGACAAGCAGGACTTAGAGTAGTGCATGATGTCTACCCAGAAGAGTCTTCAAAGAATTTCAAACAACTTAGCAAAAAGTTTGGAAGGTATATACATTTTTCTATTTAAGATATGTAACACTGGAATAGATACAACTAATTCCACGTCTTATAGTCTGTCTATTTTTGTAAGTTTACTGCTGATTCCCACAAATTCAGAGGCTTGAAAGAATACAGTTTTGTTATTTTATAATTTTAAAGGCCAGAAGTAAAACATGAGTCTCATCGGGCTAAACTCTTGGTGTCTACAGGGCTTCTTTACTTTCTCGAACCTCTGTGGATAATTTTTCTTTTCTTTCTTTCTTTCCTTCTTTCTTTCTTTCTTTCTTCCTTTCTTTCTTTCTTTCTTTCTTTCTTTCTTTCTTTCTTTCTTCTTTTTCTTTCTTTCTTTCCTTCCTTTTCTTTTCTTTCTTTCTCTCTCTCTCTTTTTTTTTTTTTTTTTTTTTTTTTTTTTTTTTTTTTTTTTTTGGTTTCTAGCATTTTCTTGTACATTTGTTTAGTGCCCACTTCTTCTACCTTAGAAATTCCTTCCACCTCTCTTCAGCTTTTGCTTGTATTGTCTTCTAATTCCTTTACTTCCCTGTTTCCTTTGTAAAGGCTCATGTAATTCCATTCATCACACCTGGCCAGCACAGGATATTTACTTCTTTGTAAATACTCCTGTGATTCCACTGGGGCCAGCTGACTAATCTAGGAAATTTATTCTTTCAAAATACTTAATATTACCTTCAGTGTTTACTATAAAACATACTGTATTCAGAATTCCCAGAAAATTAAATGTGAGCTTCTTTGAAAATTCATTTTTCTGCCTACCAAACCTTCATATACATAAGGATTTAAACCAAATATCCTACATTCAAATCATGGTCTTATTAAGGTATAATTCTCTTAATTCATGGCTCTGTTATCTCATTTAATTGCTATATATATTAACTTCATTTTACATAGTAAGAAACCAAGGTTTCCAAAGGTTAATTAAATTACATGGTTACTAAGTGGCAAGTCACTCGTAAGACCCCTAATTGTATTCTAATATCTGTTAGCTGCACATAATGTAAGTAACGAAGATGAACTAAGCAAATATTAAGTAATAAATTATTATAAAATCAATATTATAATGGCCAAGAATGCCACAGTAAACTTACAGTTTCATAAGTGGCACTGAAGCTGAAATCATTAGTGCATGCTGTGGTTTGGCTGAAAGAGTGTTCCCAGAAATCTCCTGTATTCAGAGCTGGGGTTCTTGGGAAGTGATTATGTCACGGAACACTAACCTCATGCATAGACTGACCCATTGATGAAATTCTACTTCAGTGTGCTATTGGAATTTGGGCCCTTTTGGAGCAACTAGGTCACCGAGTCTTGTAGTCTACAAGGTGTATCCTTGCATGCAGCCTGCTTTCCTCCTTCTGCACACTTCTCCCTCACTTCGCTTGCCATTAGGCGAGCACTTTCACTCCACCATCCACTTTTGCCATGATGTCTCTGTCTTAGAGTCAGCTGATAGTGCGCTGAAACTTCAGAAACTATGAGCAAAAAGAAACATTTTCTCTTTTAAGATATTTATGTCAGACTTCTTAAAATTAGACATACCCTGATTATGACAGAAAATTGGTACCAGAAGTGGGATTATATCTAACCATGGGCTTCAACAGATTTAGCTCTGGTTTGAAGGGCTGTTTGGGAAAGTATGAAGAACAAGATTAGAGAAAATCTACAAAGCTGTAAGTATATAATTGATGGGAGCTTCTCATTAGAATTCAGAAGACCAGAATTCTAATAAGAATGCAACAGTAAAGACTGTGTTCACAAGGGTTTAGACAGGAATGAAGACTCTA
>RJWM01004795.1:0-18386 GCA_004363535.1 Dasyprocta punctata
AAAAAAAAAAAAAAAAAAAAAAAAAAAAAGATTAGACTGAAAAAATAGATAAAGCAAATTATTGTCCCTGATAAAGCAGAAAGTGGTAACATTCAGAATATTGGTATTCTGGAACCTCGGGCATTAAAAGCACACACATGGGCCTGAGCTACACAGTGCGACCCTGCCTCAAAAAACCAGGGCCAGGAGTTTGGCTCAGTGGCTTACGTGCCTGTCAGGCAGGCGCAAGGTTGTGAATTCAATCCCCGGTGCCCCCCCTCAAAAAAAAGCACACACATATTCATATCTTGGTGGATGTCATCTCTCCCACTAACAAGTAATAACCCAGCCTTAAGATTTTTGTAGCAATCTGGTAAATTATTTCTGTTTTTAATGCTCTGAGTATCCTCTCTTGGAACTTGGAGTTCCTATCTTTCACTGTCAATGCTGGGTTAATAGGCTTATTTGTGTACAAAAGTTAAAACTTGAACACATGCAAGATCACTTTTTGAAGATGTTCTTTGAAGAGAAAAGGAGAAATTTTATTATTACAGGCCAAAAAAATTTGAAAAGTTCAGAAAAGATATGTTAGTTTTGTCTTGTGGTGCTAATCAGTTACCACAGATTTAGTTACTGTCTCTGTTACTTTTCCCTAGTTGCTGTGACAAAACACCTGACACCCCAAATTAGGGAAGGAAAGGTTTATTTAGCTTACAGTTGTTGGAGGTTTCGGTCCACAATCAGCTGGCTCCAAGGCAGGGTGGCATGGCACAGGAACAACACTTCAAGGTGGCAGCCAAAAAAAAGCAGCCAGAGTAAAAAGGGGCAAGCACAAGCCTCTTCTCCTCCTTTATATAGTACTCAGGACACCACCCCCCCACACACCCCCTCCCATACCCCCCTACCCCCGACCCTCGCCAGGGTGGGTGTAGCATCCACAAACATCCTTGCCTTCCTTTGCACAGGATGAGGATGTTTACAAAGTAAGACGCCTGGCTCCCTGCTGAGTCTCCCAGTTAAACTGTTGACCTTCTCAAATTGTAACAATGTAAGTAACTGTGCTCTACACCCCAGGATGTAGAGCTGCTGAGTTACTTAATTAAGCTGCTAGACTTCTCAAGTTGACACAATGTATAAACTGTAGCAGTTACTTAACACAGTACAAACTTATTAAGATTGTAGAGGCCAGATAGGAGAAAAACATATCTGACTGGGTTAAAATCAAGGGGTTATCAGGGCTGTGTTCCTCTGTGGAGGCTCTGGTGGAGACTCTGTTTCCTTCCTTTTTCAGGTTCCTAGAAGTTGCCTTATCCCCTAATACATGGCCTTTCCTCTATTTTTCAAAACTATTGGCATAACTTCTTCAAATATCTAAATCTTCTGATTGCCTCTTAAATACTCTTGTGATTATATTGGGCTCACTTGAAAATCCAGGCTACTCTCTCTATCTTTAATTTAACAATAACAGCAAAATCCTTTTTGTCATGTAAGGTAATGTATTTGTAAGACCTGAGGATTTGGACATGGACATCTTTGGGAACATTGATTAAATCTGCTACAAAAGGGTAGGGAAAGCAGTAATGGGTTGAAACAGGGACACTTTAAAACAGTTTTGTCTTGCCAACTGTTTCTTACAGTTCAACTGGTTTTTGTTGTTGTTGTTGTTGTTTGTTTTTGAGACAGTTTAGGCTTGTCTTGAGCTCACTTTATAGCCCAGGCTGGTCTCGAACTTGCAATGATCCTCCTTCCTCAGCCTCCCAAATGCTGGGATTGTAGGCATGCGCCACCACGCTCGGTTCTAACTGCTCTTATTTTTAAATTTGAAAGCTAAACTAGGAATATGTAGCTGCTTATATTAGGCAGTATGGTTTCTATTTATAATTTCCATTAAATTTAAAATAGTACCATAAATGTAGAGTGGAGAAGAGCAAAAATACTGGTGGTAGGGAAGAGATGTTGAAGCAAACATTTCTGTATCCAAGATATAAGTTCTAAGCCTGAGTTTTGTTTTCAAACTAAATACCTAATATTTCATCATTTTTGCCATAGCACCTCTGTGTGTGTGTGTGTGTGTGTGTGTGTGTGTGTGTGTGTGGTGTTAGAACTGAATCCAAGCTTTGCATCAAGCCCCCATTCCCATGCCTTTATGTTTTGTGGAAATTTTTTTTTTATGACAGCATCTTACTAAGCTTCCCAGGCTGTCCTTAAACTTGCAATTGTCCTACCTCCACCTCCCCAGTAGCTGGGATTATGGCATGTACCACTGCACCTAGCTTGGGATAAGCTTTGTATACCCTATCTCATTCCTTTTTCCTTAGTAATATACTGTTAATAGTTTGTGTTTTCCATAGACCACTTTCTAGAATGACAGACAAATTCACAGACATCTTGAGTTTTTATTTACATAAATGACATATTTATTATACAGTTCCACTATTACTTTACATTACACCTTATGATCTCTATATGTATACTGTATTTATATTAAGGGCCCATAGATATTAAAACAGTAGAGTGAGAGCTTGGGTTCTAATTCCAATCTTGTTGCTGCCATTTTATGCTGATGGACAAATAATCTTTTGGTGCCCGCTTCTCCAAATTTGTAAAGTTGATGGAAATAAGAATATGTACCTACCACACTGGGTTGTTATAATCATTAAAATTGTGACTATTACCTAAGAAAAATGTATGCATAGCACCTAGAAAGGCCTAGCAGTGTAATAGCTATTTAATGACATCTCTTCAGTTTTACAGTTTTTACTGGCTAATTATTCTTTTATGCTGATGAACTATTTAAACTAGTATCAAAATGTGAATGCTTCCAAATTGGGGTTCTGATGGAATACTATATTCATTTAAACACATCTTTTTTTTTGCTTTAATTGAATTATTTTCTTAAGATAAAATATGTCAAAGACTGTGTATATATTTATGGCATTTGCTTTCCAAAAGGCTTATATCAGTTTTTGAGGAATTCGTTAAAACTCATTAGTAGAATTTAAAAATATTTTACCACGTCAGTTGTCATAAAATGGTTATTGCAAATCTATTTTTACTTTTATTGCATCCTTGTGAATGTATTTGTTCAGAAGTTTGCTTATTAGTTGTTTTTCTTCATTGATTCTACAGATACTATATTTATTGAAAATTTTGGTGTGTCCTTATTCTACAGACTGGATCTAGTAATAAAACAGAAAAAGATCCCCTTATGAATATTGTTGTGTATACAATTGTGATTATGTTCAATTAGAAGTATAATCTCTTAAGCACTATATTAACCAGGGCTTTTCAAGCTAGCAGAAACAAATCTTGCAAATATTGGGCCTTTCATTATACAGAAGGATGAGAAGACATAGCTGCAGACATGTCTCTTTCTGCAGAGGCAATTTACTTAAAGATTTAAAATAAGAAAATGAGTTAGTAAAGCTGTGTGTGTGTGTGTGTGTGTGTGTGTGTGTGTATGTTTTACTGAGGAATAGAGTCCAAGCTCTTATACATGCTAAACAGGTGTTCTCCCACTGGTCCACACTCCCAGTCCTCATAAAGCATTTAAAAAGATTACCCTCATAATAAAAAGGTGAACATATCATGAAATAAAAAGAAAACTTAACATGACTTTTTAAAGATAAAATAGTTCTGAAGGAATTTTCTAACATTTCACCTAATACCTGTTACCTTTTGGTAAGCAGTCCCTTATATCTTGAGAATGATTTCAGTGTAAAACCTTAAGAAGCATCAACAGACTAGTCAAAACCAACTCTAAGGTACTGTAGTTGAAAAATAAAAGTGAGGAAGAATGTTGCTTATGTGTTTTCAGTTTTTGGTGATTATAAGTAAGGCCACTATAAACGTTTTCAAGAGTTCTTGAAGCTGAATGTGGTGATGCATGCCTGTAATCTCAGTACTCTGAGGGCTCAGGCAGGAAGATCACCATGAGTTTGAGGCCAGCTTGGGCTACATAGTGACTTTAAGTCCAGTCTGAACTACATAGCCAGATCCTGTCTCAATCAATCAATAAGCTAGCAGAAGACAGACATAAAAAAATAAAATAAAAAGGGTTGGGCATGTAGCTGTTGTGAAGGCCCTGGGTTCAATCCCAATAATGGGGAGAAAAAAAAAAAAAAGGTGCCTGAAACTCTTGAGTTCCTGCAAGCATTGTAGGAAAGTTACATTTGTTTCACCACTTTCATCTTCACCAAAACTTGTACTGTCTTTTTCCCTTATTCTACTAGAAACGCAGTGGTTTTCATTTGTATTTTTCTAATGATTTAATGAGGTGGAACGTACAGTATTTTCATGCCATCACATGTATTTATTTATTTATTTGGTGAAGTATCTGTTCAAGTATCATTTACCTATCTTTTAATTGCTTTTTTCTTTTTTGATATCTGCAATCGAACTCAAGGCCTCATGCTTGCCAGGCAGGGCTGTGCCACTGAGCTAAATCCCAGGCCCAATTGCTTCTTTTTTCTCATGTCTGAGGTTTCAGGTTTTTATTTATTTTATTTTAATTTTTTTACATACTTTGAATGAAACTTCTACATTCTGATTTAAAGAAAACTTTCAAAGCCGGGTGTGGTGGCGCACACCTTTAATCCCAGCACTTGGGACACAAGTGCAAGGCCAGGTTGAGCTACATAGTGTGACACTGCCTCTGAAATGTACAGCTGGGAGTTTGGCTCAGTGACTTAAGTGCCTGTCTGGTAGGTATGAGGCTGTGAGTTCAATCCCTGGCGCCATGAAAAACAAAAGGGAGCTTTCAAGTTTTAGTTACCAATACATTTGAGTATGTGTATTATAATGCATATGAACTACTTTAACACGGAGTTTTTTTCACAGATTCAAATGATTTTATAATGTTATCTTTCTGAGACATTTTTTCTTCATGTACAAAATGAAGGGCACTTATGTTAAAATCTAAAACACCTGCCTTCAAGTTCTAAAAAGGTGTTCTGTATAAAAACGATGAGAGCCTAAAATATAGCAGCTGTTTCCTGTTAGAATCAAAGTGGAATAATGTATGACTCAAGATTAAATAAGAAAACGCTAATCAAATTTGGAAGCTAATTTTTAAAAAGAAAACCAGCAACCCAATAAGAAATGATTTTAAAGAAAATCTACTTTATCTTCCCAGAATATATTCCTTGAGAAAAAGGAACTATAAAAAGGCAAAAAAAAAAAAAAAGTGTTTGGCAGTAAAGCATGCAAGCTCCTCTCAATCCATATTTGCACCTGCACCTGATTTGCAAAAGATGACGTGTAAATTTCAAAATAGCAAAATGTCAGTTTGTTACCATATTAACATGTGGTTCAGTGTTCAATGCGGCAGACCATGTTGCCTTGCAAATCTGAATCCTTAAACGTGTCTAAATGTTACTGTGGGAAGAGGGACTGAAGGGAAGGGAAAGTTATGGGAAAAAAAGAATCAAGATATATCATGCACAGATACAATGTTATGATTAATGTTATTATGCACATGTAAAATGTACCAATAAATTTAAAATACAAGCAAACAAAAATAAATGTTACTCTAGTTAATCTACTTTAATACCACTGGAAGTAAGCAGTTCTTTGTTACTATACTTGGAATTCCTAATAGTTGCAAATGCTAGTTCTCGGGTGCAGGATCCTCTCTCCCGTCTCGGGCAAAGCGTCACTTTCAACGGTTGATTATCGTTTTCATTTGGGAGAAATTCACAGTCCACTCCTGTCCTCCAGCAGTTCTCCAGGGGGTGGCCCCACCGTGCAAATCGGTTATTTCCCGCAAATCGGAGTATGAGATTGAGAACCTCGCGGACTAGCCGCAGGGAAGGATTATTTCCCTTTCCTGCTGCAAGCACATCTCGGTTAAAAGTATTTTTCACTTGTGAAACTTCTCATTCTTGAGGGACATAGATTATATTATCAGAGTCTTCGCCACTTTGGCAGCTATGACGTCTGGGTAGAAAATGACATTTTTGTTTAAAGAATAACAGCTAAGCGAACTTTATGGATTATGTATTTGCTAAGAATCGGGAAACCGTGTCTCTTTACAGTAAGGCAGAATACAGCCAAAGAGCGAGGAGCAGAGGCTGAGAGGTCAGAGGTATCCATCGCCAGGCCGCGGGAGCGTCCACAGCCCAGAGGTTTGGCCCAGGAGCCCGGGGAGGTTGGGGGCCGCTGCACCCCTCCTGCCTTCGCTTCCGGGCCCGCCCTCCGCGAGCGCAGAAACTCGCTTTCCCAGCAAGCCCCGCGCGGCCCTGAGCCCCGCCCTCTCGCGGTCCTGCTCCCCGCGCGTTCCGGGTCCAGTCACGGTTCGGCCCGCGAGCCCCACCTCGGTGCGTCCCCGACTCCAGGCTCCTTCGCCTACTCCCGCGAGTTCCAGTCCCGGCTTCCAGCTCCCCGGCTCCGCCCCCAGCCGCGCGCGCGCTCCCCGCTCCGCTCTCGTCCCCCTCCACCGCCCGCGTGCAGCCGTCATAGCCAATGAGGTTCAGAGCCGCGTGCGCAGATTCAAACGGCGACTCTTGAGGGAGGCTGGGCGCGAGATTCGGTGGTGCGGACAAAACCCTGCAGGAGGCTGCCAGTGCTGCGGAGTTGCCCGCTGCGGGACGAGGGCGGGGGCCGCGCAGGGACTGCAGCGGGGAGGCCGAGAGGCGGCGGGAGGGGCCGGCGGAGGGCGGGAGTGCGCCTCTGGACATGTCGGGGTCATCCCCGAACCCGCCGGGCCGGGGCTAGGAGCGGCGCCCGGGCCGGGGGCGGGTCGCGTCCGCGCCTCCGTCCGTCCGTGCTGCCCTGCCAGCACCCGCGTTCCGCTGTCTGCCGCCTCGGGACGGGAGCGAGGGAAGCGGCGGGAGCGTGGGGGGAGAAGGAGCACTCGCCTGAGGCTGGAGGAGGCTGCCCTGCGTCCCCGCACAGCCCGCGCCTATGCGGTACTTGAAGGATGGCGAAGAGGTCGCGCAGGTGGGTGACAATCCCTTTGGCCCAGGCCTAGCCGCCCTGCCTCGGCTCAGATACCCTTTCCCTGTGGTCCCCCGGGGCCTTCCCATCCGGGGCAGAGGTTTCCCTTCACGGTGCCGCTTGGCCCCGCGGGCTGGAGCTCAGCCGCGACGTGTGGAGAGTCGGGGACCAGTGGGTGTAAGATGTAGGAAGAGTGACAAATGCTCAGATTGGTTCTTTGAGTTGACTCTCCCCTCCGCGAACGACCAGACTCCTAAATCTCACACTTATCTCTTGCCAGATAAGTCTTTACGCTTTTAGGAGACATCGCTACACAGGTAAAAGTGGTTGTGTCCTCCCTAGATGACTTGAAAAATGCGATTTTGTCTTCTGAACTAAATATGCCTGTCAAAACGAACTCCAGTACAAACTGGGGGTGGGCACCCTACTGCCGACCCTCCCTACCTTCAAAGGTTATGGAAGATCTCTTGAGGAATAGCTGAGGAGACAGGACCTTTTTCATTCTTTTTGTAATTACCATACCCGTGTCCTCAGCTTTATCTATATGCTCTCTTTTGGGGAGGGGGTCTGGTACCAGGAATTAAACTCAGGACCTCCTGTTTGCCAATAGATGTTTATACTCTTCCCACCAGAGTAGGAAGCTGTCACACTGTTACAACCAGTAGTCTAATTTTAAAAATAAAACAATGTATTTTATTTACTGAACAGTTGAGTGGCCAAGTTTGGCTCTGAGTGTACATAAATGTTGCAAAGAGGTAGGACACATTTTTTTGTTGTTGGAAAATACATCCGGACGAATTTATGCATTTAATATTTTATTTATATGTAACTCCAGTGGCTCCTACTAAATTATATGGCGTAATCACTTAGGTGACAAGAATCTACGGTGTGTTTTAATTTTGAGTATTAAAAAACATAAGGTGTTAGGCAGAATTTTCAACTACTTTTATTTATGCAGACCACAGTTTTAGAGTCTTATCTCGAGTTGTAGTTCCTCGGTACAGGGAGTCATTTATTGTGTATTTTGGTTAAAAATTGACAGTCAACTACATATAATATTCTTTGCTCTAAGCTTCTGCCGTGTGTAAGATGGACCTGCAGAAATCAGCATAAATTGATAATAGTTGTGATTATCTTATTATAGCAACTCCAGTGTAGGATAGACACTTGTGGAACAAACGCATACACACACACATACACAAACATACTCCCATTCTGTCTACAATATGAGGTGTTTTTTTGGTGTTTTGTTTTTTGGTCTTTTTGAGACAGAGTTTCACTATGCAGTTCAAGTGGGCCTTAGCTTACTTTGTATCCCAGGCTGGTCTCAAACTTGCAGTGATCCTCCTGTCTCCCCAGTGCTGGATTATACGCGTGCGCCTCAAAACCCGGTTTACAATATGATTTTCAAACTTGGCTCTATTGACATTTTGTATCACATCTTTTTTGTTTGTTTGTTTTTGTATTGGGAAGCTGTTTACCAGCATCCTTGGCTCAGTGGAAGACAGTAACACCCCACTTCTGACAGTCATGACAATCAAAAATTTCTGTAGGCATTACTAAATGTCTTTGGGGTGGACAAAATCACCCAGATGAGAACTGCTTGTCTAGAAATTCAAGGACCCAGTTAACTACTGTATCTCCAGAAATGATACAAATTAAAACTTCCTAGGATTATAACTGTTTAAGCACTGGTTTAGGCCCTTTGAAAAATGTTTTTGTATCAGGTATCAAACTCAGGACCTTATGCTTTGCTAGACAGGCTAGGCCCTTTGAATTTTTAAGTCGGAAAAAAGATTAAAAATAACATGCAAAGTGGCAAGTGAATGAAGTCAACAGAATTTGGTTTATATTTGATTTGTGGCATTATGTATTTAGATGTTAATCTTACTTAGCTAATTCTGTCATCAGGCATTAAAGTTATAGACACTGATGCTTAAATATCGTGGCTCTTGTGTCCCCAGGTTTTCACTACATGCTGTATATGTTTCACAGTGGTAGACTATCATTCCTGTATGAATTACTTTTTGACAATACTTTGAGCTTGACATTTAAACTTTAATTGTATTGTTGATTTTTATTCCTGTCAGTAGTATGAGTTAATTGAAACAGAATGAGGTACAAAATCATAAAGACTGGAACAATTAAATGTGGAACAAAACTACACTCCCTCTGGGAATAAACAAGTAGAGGATGTGGTGAGAAATCATCATTTCTGAATTGTATTTCTTAGGGTCTTCATACTTGAGTGAGTTGCATGCTCTAAATTATATTTCTTGTATATGTAAATGTAACTTATGCATCTTAGAGAATGTGAAATGTATTAAAAGGGAAACAGTATTTTCATTGGACAAAGTAATTAGTCTTTTGTTAGGAATATTAATATATATATGAACTCAGTTTATAATAGAGAAAAGAAATAATTGAGTCATTTCAAGGTGTACTTCAAGATTTCCAGTGTGCAACCATTTAAGAATTTGAGTGAAAATTATATTTTGCTGTATAAAAGTTTTGCATAACAGTATAGGTGTAAATCCTGTAATACACTTTTTCTGTATGATCTGAAAAAAACACCTAAATGTAGAAAACTGTTACCTAAAATGTGAAACCAATGAAGTAGGTGTGCTCTTTTGGTCTTTTTTTTTTCTTTTTCTTTTTCTGGAAAGGGGGAAGCTATAGAATCTATCATTGAAATTTACATAAAAGAAGGGGCTCATTTAACATTGTGACTTAAAATAGTTGTAGATCACATTCAGGGTTTTAATGACATAGGTTACAGGCAATACTAAAATTGAGATTCTCTTATTTACATGTATTTGATTTTAAGCATATTCCTGTATAAATCATCTTAGTTTTTAAAGGGTGGTTCTACTCTTAAACATAAACTTTTAAAAGCTGCTTAGAAACTTTAAAGACTGTTATCAGTAAGATCAAAGTATTTACACAAGATGACCAAACACTAAACTGAAAAAAATAAAAATCACCTTCTACATTAGAAAAAAAAATTTTAAGTGGTGTGTGTGTGTGTGTGTTTGTGTGTAGCATTTTGTTATTTCTGGCAAAATGGATAGAAGTGAAAGTATATTGAAATATGAGAAAAGAGTTTTTAATTAGCTTTGGCATTAGCTGGCAATATTGTTTTGGGAAAGCAGATAAACTCTGCCCAGACTGTATGAGTTAATGTAGGATTTTGAATTTTATGTTATGTAAGGTACCTTCTAGCTTTACTGTATATCCTTTTTTTGAGGGACTTTTATAATCTTTTTTTCATTTAAAAATATATACTCTAAAGGAACCAAGTAGAAATATTCTCACTTTGTTTTTGTTTATGCATAGCTGAGGAAAATGGTTTTCAGTATTTATTTCAGTATTGCTATCAATAATGACCAAAAATTATGTGAAATCAAATTTACTTTACTGTAGTAATACTAGTTTGCACAGTCCAGATTTGGGAAAAAATATTCATGTATGCAATACACCTTGTTAACCTCTGGGTGGCCTGATTTCACTTTATTGAATCAACCTTGTAAGTTTTCATCCCTTGCATGCAATTGGACCTAAGAAATTTAAGTCCAATTACACTATTCTTAAAAAATACGATAAAGGTATATTTGAAAAATGATGCTAAATTTCAAACTTGCAGTTTGTGATTAAAGATGCAATTAAGTTGAAACAATTTTAGTGGAACAAACTCTATAAAGCTGATGTTTCCGGATTTCAAACCACTAGTTCTTTTCCAATAAAAATAAATTTCAAAGTATTTTCAAATTCTTCTTTTGGTTATAACATCTTACTGTTTTTAGATGGTATAATTGTTACCCTTTACAATTGAGCTTTTCCCAAATGTTTTAATTTAATATCAAGTATGGATAGTTGTTGTATTTTTTCCACAGATAAAGTTTTGACTATTATGTCTTGTTAGCTTACACCCTGGTGTAAAGTTATTTTTAACTATTTTCCTAGCCTATGAGTTGTACAACTTTTTGTACTTCCTTTTGCTGTTTCATAATATCCTGATCATCTTGTTCATTCATAATTTACAAAACTTATTTGCATTTGCATATAATAGATTAGTTATATATTAGACATTTACAGAATAAATACTTCCTTTGACTTGGAAAACTGACTGAATAGTTCTCAAAACCTAAAAACTGTCTAAATTTGGACTGGACCAAATTCTTCCTTTTTTGCATTGTAAATTAAATAATTTCACTTTCTTTTGCTGTCTTCCATAGTAAGCACAGTAGACTACAAATGATTATTTAAATAAGTAGTAGGAAGCTTGGCTTTATTGAATTATTGCATGTTACAGCACTGTTTGCTACAATACAGAAATGTCAAAAGATGGTCTAAAAAGTAGAAAAATAGAGCAAATCTATTCTTGGGTAATGGTACTTTTTCATTGTTAAGTAACGAGTGGAATATTGGTGAGATTACTTGTGAAGATTTATGACTTTCCTTTTTTCTTGGTAAGTTACAGGCATTCTTAGGCCATCTTCCTGTTATAGCTAGTAATATTAATACATTTCTAGGATTTTTTTTCTGTTACTCTTGAAAGTTATATAATTTTTATTTTCATATTTTTCATTTTTAAAAATAAGGTTTATTTCTATTTTGATAGTGTGTCCAGAATAGTCTACAGGCAGTGTCTGAATGGTTAGTAGTTCTTATATGGGCTCAAACTTTATTTCTAAGTCAAATTTTAGAATTTCCCATAGTAACAGTATAACAGTATATTAAATGGTAACTGGTTTTCCACAAAAAAGATCTAATCATGATGCACTGGAATACAATATAGATAGTAAAATTCATATGCAAACTATAATTCTTTTAATAATCACTTAACTATATATAGAAATAACTTGGGGCTAAAGGTATAGCTAAAAAATGAGCACTTGTCTAGCATTCCCAAAGCGCTGGGTTTGATATCTAGCCCGGTGAGGGGGGAAGGAAAAAAAAGAAAGAACTATATGCCCAAAGTAAGTAGATTAGTTAGATGCTAGGAAACTCCTAATAGTTGAGGTGATCTTAAGAATTCTACTTTAATGCTCCCTCATATTTACCCACTCAAAAGAAACAGCTTCCTGAACACTGTCTGAAAGTGATGCCCATGCCGAATGCAAAATAGAGAATAAAGCTGGGGATTTAGCTCAGTGGCCTAAGTGCCTGCCTGGCAGGTGGGAGGAGGTTGTGAGTTTGATCCCCGGTACCAAAAATAAATAAATAGATAAAATAAATAAATAAAAAACAGAATAAAACCTCATGTGGAAATAGAAATGTCTCAATAAAATATATGGTTAAAAAATAAGGGACTAGAGTTTTAAAGTTAAAAGGAATAAAGTTTTAGGAAATTACTCTTTGATGTAACTAGTCATTGACTAAAGTAAGATTTTGGATTCATATCCTTAAAATATTAATAAGAACTTTAAGGTGAGTTGTGCAGGTTGGATATGATGTTGATATTTTTGTAAATATTCAAAATTTATATGGGCAGATTCTCAAGTTAAAAGTTATTTAGGCCCAGAAGTAACCCATTTTTTAAAAAGCGATCTCAAATATACTGTTGTAAAAGCTATTGGGATCTAAAGGGAGTGAAGAAGAGGAAAACTTGTGAAAAGCATGCCTGAGGGTTATTTGGAGTGTAAGGAAATAGTTTTGTTGCTGGGAACACTTGTAGGAAAGGTTAGGCAGTACTGTAGACACTCAGTGAACACCTTCTATACTGAATTCTTAAAAATGTTTCAGCAGGTTCTGCTTTTTAAAATTCTACCACTTGGAGGTGCATTTGGATTCTGAAAATACTTTTTAACAAATGGAAATGCCTTCCATATCCTCCTAGAGCTATTTTCATTAAAAAAAAAAATCTTTCTTGTATCTACTTTGCTATCACACTAGCATTGAGAAAGGTGGAAATTTTGTGTGAGTTGGAAGGAAATGAGGTGATTTTGGAATATAGATTAGTTGAGGGGAGTAGAAGGATAAAGAAGATCTTTATTAATTTTACAAACATTTCAGTGCTTGGTCCAGAGAAGTAAACATGATAGGCATAGTCTCTGCACTCTTCAGGCTATTTGGTTGAGAAAGTTAATACTTTATTTGATTTAGTAACCCAAAAATTTATGAAATTATTGCACTCTGAAGCATCATCAATTTAACCATTTACCCTTGACTGATTGGATTATATTTCTGGTAGCTGAAGATGGTTGCCAATAACAGGTGTTTAATTAAACCTGTGGTTTTGGTTTTGGTGTAGTTTGATGATAAAAGCACATATAAGTAGGACTGGCAGATTCTTGTTACAAATAGGCCTTGGCTTTAGAAAGAGACCACTGGAAAATTAAAGTGTATTCAGCTACAGAAGTAGATTAATGTAAAAGAATAGGAGATCTTGTTTTGCCTGCTCATATATAAAGAATTTTCATTTCTAATTGACAAGTCAGTCAGTTAGAAATTCCTGCAAAGAATGTGTAGACAATATATATTAAATCTAGGGGCATCATTTTTCAATTTTGTAAGATTGAGTTAGTAGATGTTAGGAACCATTTATGTGTTCTTAATTTCACTAAGGTTAGCCAGATCTTCACATTTGGCTATTTGAAATCAGAATGGATTTTTAATAAAGAGTTAAATCTAAAAAGACAATATGATTTTGAATTCCATTAGGTGATCAGATTATGCACATTAATATTTTACCACCTTTCTACTGAGTATTATATGAAGTGTAATACAGGTTTTCTCACTTAATTTTATCCTAAAGCCAGTACCATAAGGTCAATGCCATTATACTCTTTTTTATAAACAAGTGAACTAAAGCTCTGAGAGGTTAATAGGGTCAAGATTACAAAGAAAGTAGTTAAGTTAGAACTAGAAGGTTCTGGTTTCAAAATGTGGTTGAGGTTTGTCTTTAGTATCTTCCAGCTTTGTAGTACTCTTCTCTATTTTTCTAGTGTATTGTATGTAGTGTGGTAAAATAGTGGACTTTAGAGGTCATCCATGACAAATTTGGTGTGGCTGTGGTCAGGAAGTTACTTGTAATCTCAGCACTTTGAAAGGCTGAGGCAGGATAATCACAAGTTCAATTCACATCTGGGCAACTTAACAAGACCAAGTCTCAAAATAAAAGAGGGAGGGTGCTGGAATGGAGCTCAGTGACAGAGCACCCTCATGTTTGATCCCAAGTACCACAAGAAAACACAAAACAAAACAAAGGAGTTATACTTTTCTAAATCAAGATTTTCTACTCTGTGAAGTAGCAATAATGTTATTCACTCTCTACTAGTTGTTGTAAAGTTTTCAGGGAGAGATTTCTTAGACTACTACAGTATATGATACTTCGAAAGTTTTGAGTAAAAGTTCATGTTATTTTCAGATGCCCAGTTCTCTGGCTACTAAAATCCTCTAATTCAGTTTATCCTGGTGGCTCGTTGTGTTTTCTTGGGCTTCTCCTTTAAAATTGTCTTTTCTTTTTTCCACTCCATAAAAGCTAACATTTTGACTTTTACTCCTTCACTATGTTTATTTTCCTCAGTGCATCTCCTGACCACAACTATTCTTTGTATGAATATCCTGGTGATTGCCAAAACTGTGGATCTACTCTAAACCTATGTCTGAACAGAAGATCCGTATACCCAGTTGCCCTCTAGACCTGTTTTGCCCAATAGGGTAGCTGCAGCACTTGAAATGGGGATAGTCTGAATTGTGATATACTATGACTACAAAATACACACTGGATTTTGAAGACTTTACTAAGCAAAAAGAATGTAAAATATTTTGTTTATGATTTTTATATTGTTTACATGTTGAAATTATATATATATATATATATTTTTTTTTTTTTTGTGGCACCGGGGATGGCACTGAGCCAAACTCCCAGGCCTGGTTTTTTGAGGCAGGGTCGCACTATGTAGCTCAGGCCGGCCTTGCGCTTGCGTTGTAGCCCAAGCCGGCCTCAAACTCACAACGCTCTGCCTACCTCAGCCTCCGGAGTGCTGGGATTAAAGGCGTGCGCCACCACGCCCGGCTGCTGAAATTATATTTTTGATATATATGGTTAAATTATGTTTATTAAAATTAACTTTAGTAGTTTCTTTTTTAAAATGTGGCTACTAGAAAGCTACATGATGTGGCTTGCATTTTATATTTTTTGAACAGTTCTAGAGATTTCTACCTATTTCTTAAGCACCTTGAAAACATTTAGTCCAAAACGGTGTTCTTTATTTCCTTCTCCCTCCCAGAGTTCTGCCTGTCCTGCATCTATTCTTTCCTTAGTGAGTAATAGTATATTCCCAAAGCCAGAAATTTTGGTGTCATCTTTGATTCCTCATACCCATCAGTTGGAAAATTCTTATTTATACTTTTTAAATATTTTGTAGTTTCATATACTTCTTTCCATTTACTCTTATTATCTTGGTTGGTCCTTTCTTTTATGGGGTCAGGATTTTTGTCATATGGTAGTTACTTCTACTCAGAGATGTTAAAAATAATTATTTCCTATTTTCTTATAGTGCTACTACATTTCATTTTAAAAATGCAAAATTTGTTTCACCTGCATTAATTTTATTTTAAAATAAGATTCTTAGTTTAGGTTTTAAAAATGCCTACCCAATGTCTTACACCATTTATTGAAAGAAAAGTCTATCTTGATACCACTGATTTGAAATGTTACTAAAAAATTTCATGTTTTTTTTTTCCCGAATGTTTTATCCTGTTCCATTACTTAGTATGTCTGTTCATATTCCAGTACTATTCTGGTTTATTTCTCTACAGTATATTTTGATAATGGGTAATGGTAATTCTGCCACTATTACTTTTTTTATCTTTTCTGACTCTTACTCTGGATATTATTACTTTTTTCATGCTTTTCTTTATGAATGATAGAATCAGCTCACCCAATTCTTTCCCAGAATCTATTGGTGTTTTCATTCATTTGGTATGAATTAATGGATATCCCTAGAATACTGTTTTCTTATCCAACAATGAGGTCTAAATATTTTGCATTTATTCAGGTCGTCTGTGTTTCATAAAAGTGTTTTGTCGTTTACTGCACTTTAAGTTTGAATGTTATAGTTATTTCTAGATATTTAACCCTTTTTGTTGTTGTTACTGTTAATGTTGTTACCATTTCCCTTTGGTGGCCCCTAATAATTTCTTGCTTGAGTTATTATGAAAATTTCCAATTGGTTTTCCTTCTTGTATTTTACCACACTCTTGCTATTGATTTTTCTTAAAGCACAGCGTGTTTATTTTTTGCTTCTTTATTTAAAGTCCTTCAACTTTTAGAGTAATGGTCAAATGAAGAATAAATGTCAGACTCTGTAGAATGACTTATAAGATTATGATTTGGCTGTTGATGGCACATCTGGCCTCATTTTTTTGATACTAATATGACTATAGCTCTTACCCATTGTAGGACTTTTTTTTGGGATGGGGTCTTGCTATGTAATTCAGGCTGGCCTCAAACTCATGGCAATCCTCCTGCCTCAGCCTCCTGAGTACTGGGATTATAGGCATGAGCCACCATCCCAGCAATGATTTAATTTTTAATATTCTGAATAACTTCATTAGGTGTATATATTTAGTCTGGGTGGCTTCTTCAATCATACTTGGTACACTCAAATTTCATTCATTAATTTGAATAAAATTATTGATTGACAAATTATTTTTTGTAGTGAGGATGAGGATGAGGACCTTCAGTATGCTGATCATGATTATGAAGTACCACAACAAAAAGGATTGAAAAAACTCTGGAACAGAGTGAAATGGACAAGAGATGAGGTAGTTATCTGGCAAAGTTTACTAATTTCATACTTGTATTTGTCAATTTATATTGTTATAGTTATGAGAAATGATTCAAAACAAAATATGAGGCAAAGTTATTTATCAACTGAGTTGTACATTATTTTTCTTTGATCAGAGACATGAATAACTTTAATACTGTGACTGACAGAACAGTATGGTAAATGAAGAAATTTATATAATAGTGGTGTTAGTTTTAAAAATGGCTACTAGGTCTGACTTAACAGAACTAGAGTGTTATCTGTATTCAGGGGTAGAGCAAAAGGATGATGGAAAGCTTTTAAATTTTTATACCTGTTTTAATAGGACGATAAATTAAAGAAGTTGGTTGAACAACATGGTACTGATGATTGGACTCTAATTGCTAGTCATCTTCAAGTAAGTAAAATGTTAAATTATATTTCTAGCATGGCTAATAGGCCATTTGTTTAATTTATTTTTTAAGAATATGACTTCATTCATTCAGAGAGGGAATCTTACCATGTTGCCTATGCTGCCCTGATTTTTTTGCCTCAGCCTTCTCCCTCACCCTCCAGAGGCTGGGATTACAGGTACTTGCCGCTGTGCCTGGCTCTGTATATATTTTAGATTTAGATTTCCTTCCTAAAAACATCTCTATTTTTGGTCCACTTGTATTCAGTTGCTAACGGCTTCGAAAGTCTGGTTTTCTAGTACAGGTTGAACATCTCTAATACAAAAATCTGAAATCTGAAGTGCTTCAAAATCTGCAACTTCTGAGTTCCAATGTAACTCCACAAGTAGAAAATTCTACACCTGAATTCATGTAATAGGTCATGAAAATAAGTACACTAAAAATATTGTATAAAATGATGTTCAGGTTATGTTTAAGAGGTGTACTATATGAAACATAAGTAATTTTGTGTTTAAGTTTCGATCCCATCTCCAAAATACCCTATTATGAATGTGCAAATATTTTAAAACCCATACATAGCTGAAATATGAAGCACTCTTCGTTTCAAGCATTTTAGATAAGGGATGCCCTGTAAAACCCCATCAAGAGGGCTAAAATGGTTACCAATATAAAACAAAAATGGCATTAAGTTTGGATAGAACTTTGTAAATATTTGTGATGCTTGTTAAAACATTTTGAGAGAATTGAAATATTGAAATATTTTGATAGCTAACTAGTAAAATCAGGAAAAACTGCTTTAAAAGTTTATTATCTATTGCTTACTTTTTTTTTTGGTACTGGGAATCGAACTTAATGCTTACATTTTAAAGGGTTACAAATTTTTTAAAATTTACACTTACTGTTCATTTTACTAATTCACATACTATTCATTTGTGTGTAATTTTATGATCACATTATGCATATATTGTTTTTAATATGCTGTGAGTAGACAGAGTACTAATATTTGAATTTTGATATTAACTGCTTTGGATTCAGAAACCATGTTACCTGTGTTCTTTCTATATTGTCATAGCATCTGTCAAGATAACCTAAAAATATAGACCAAATAGTGACAGGAAAAATTGTGGAGTTAATCTGAATTATATTCAAATATCAGCTCTCCTAGCTTCAAAAAATTACTCTTTGTCCTTCAACTTCCTTATAATATGTATATGATAATATTTGTTCCTATAGTATTGTTGGGAGAATTAGAAATAGTATATAAGATATTTATATAACATCTTCAAATTCTTTCAGAATCGTT